>BQKZ01003515.1:30458-72934 GCA_036244855.1 Temnopleurus reevesii
AATTCCCAGAAATGTTTTGACTGATCATCTTTCTCCGCTTTTAACATATATATATGTACATATACAAATATATCATTTTCCATATCTTGCAAAAAACACTTCCACTATCATACCAGAGACTTCCGTAGAAAAATCACCCTGGCTTCATTTCCTCCTAATATATGGACATAAACACGATTGTATACTATTAATCATTTCTTTGAATTCCCCGCTATCATTTTGAGGTAATATTCATTGTCACTTTTCATCCTGTGCATTTGGTTGGGTTAATTGGATAAACATTCATTATATCCGGACTTTATCATGGCGAAAATGTTTCGGGTATCTACCCTTTATAAAAAAAATCAACTGAAATTATGATGAATCACATTTGCAGATTTCATCATAAAAAATTAGGTTCAACAAAATATATCTACAGTCTTAACATAAATAGAACGCCTAGAATACAAACCAAAATGTGTATATTTTGATTTTCAAACATCTTAATGAATTATTTAGCAAAAATATCAAATGATAGAAGTTATCATTAACTACCAATGAATAACATGTATAAAATGAAAAAAAAATAATTGGAACAGGGATTAAAAAGGAGAACGAGAGAGAGAGAGAGAGAGAGAGAGAGAGAGAGAGAGAGAGAGAGAGAGATGGAGAGAGGGAGAGAGGGAGAGAGGGAGAGAGGGAGAGACAGAGACAGACAGACAGAGGGAGAGACAGACAGAGAGAGAAAAATGGAGAAAACAAAGAGGGATAGGGTTAGAGAGAGGGAGACGAGGAGAGAGGGAGAGGGGGAGGATGGCGAATGCGTGTGTCTGTGTCAGGGGACTGAAAGAAGGGGAGACGGGGAGAGGTGGAAGAAGTAAAAAGTAGAAGAAGTGAAGGAGAGAGTTAGAGAAGAAATAAAAGAAGTAGAACGGTACAATATAAAGAAGGAAAAAGAAGAAGAAGAGGAAGAGGAAGAAGAAGAAGAAGAAGAACATGAAGAAGAAGAAAAAAGATGAAGAAGAATAAAAAGAAGATGAAGAAAAAGAAGATGGAGAAGAAGAAGAAAAAGAAGAAAAATAGAGAGAAGAAGAAGAAGGAGGAGGAGAAGAAAAAGAAGAAGAATAAGATGGAGAAGAAGAAGAAGGAGGAGAAGATGAAGACGCAGAAGAAGAAGAAGAAAACGAAGAAGAAGGAGAAGGAGAAAAAATAAATAAATAACCAAAAAAATAAATAAAAATAGAGAGAGATCAAAGGGTAAGCGGGATGGTGACTATCAAACTACTGCCGGATACATGCTCACATACCAATATAACAAAGAACATTTTTACAGCATGTAAATCAAAATCGTCACCACATTGGTACACCTTTAAAATCAATTCAAATCATTGAGAAAATTATATTTCCCACTAAGGTAAGATACATATTNGGATGGCGAATGCGTGTGTCTGTGTCAGGGGACTGAAAGAAGGGGAGACGGGGAGAGGTGGAAGAAGTAAAAAGAAGAAGAAGTGAAGGAGAGTGTTAGAGAAGAAATAAAAGAAGTAACACGGTACAATATAAATAAGGAAGAAGAAGATGCAGAATTTGAAGAAAAAGAAAGAAGATGAAGAAGAAGAGAAATAAAAAGAAGATGAAGAAGAAGAAAAATAAAAAGAAGATGAAGAAGAAGAAGAAGATGGGGAAGAAGGAGGAGGAGGAGAAGAAGGAGATGAAGAAGAAGAAGACGAAGAAGAAGAAGAAGAAGAAGAAGAAAAAGAAAAAGAAGAAGAAGGAGAAGGAGAAAAAATAAATAATCAACCAAATAGATAAATAAAAAATAGAGAGAGAGAGCAAAGGATAAGCGGGATGGTGACTATCAAACTACTGCCGGATGCATGCTCACATACCAGTATAACAAAGAACATTTTTACAGCATGTCTTTTTCATGACATCCAATTCGTCACCACATTGGTACGCCTTTAAAATCCATTCAAATCATTGAGAAAATTATATTTCCCACTAAAGGAAAATACATATTAGACGAACATTTTTTGAGATGGTGTAACATGGAAGAAAACCCGATCTTTTAACCACTAATGATTTGTTCTCAAACCACGAATTTCCGATACCGTGACCAAAATGTACGCACAGATGTCACGATGTTTGTTTTCAGAACAGGTATTATTCCAGAGTCAATTTCTATTTTTCCTCAGATTGGCAACATTAGATTTAAAAATTATCTTATCAGAGCATTTCAATCTTGTACAATGTCACCAAATTAAATCCTCATAGTGTGCAAAAAAAAAGTTAAAAAATGGCTGATTTTTAAATATTCACAGTGTTGCCAATTTAAAGTCCTGAAGGAGTTAAATGGGAACTTCCACAGATATTAATGGGCTGTCAATCAATAAAGAAAATAAGATGACTGTAAAAATTTGAGTAAAATCGGATGATCTGTTCAAAAGTTATGGATTTTCAAAGTTTTCTTTTTCATCTATAAGATGGTCATCATTGAGTTGGCAGCCTTGACATAATCTGTGGTGACATCATGAAAAACTGTACATACACTTTGTCCACAAATTTCAGATTTCCTCTTTTTAAAGACATGTATGCTCAAGGAGCATACGCCGAACGTCAGTCCACCGCATGATCTGCATCTTTGTGCGTCCAGGGAGCGTTTTTAATTTTTCAAATACGCTGGGCCGACGGAGGCTAAAAACGAAAAGGTGTAAATCGAGATTTAATGATTTTTTGATTTGCCCCTTTTTAAAATCGGGGTAAAGAATTCCAATAATTTCCCATGATGTCTTATCTACAATTTCAATTTCGTTCAACTGGGTATATTCAACTGGGTATATTTGCTATAAAAAGAAAAAAATATCAGCTATAAAAAGAAAAAAATAACAATCCATAGACTCTTCATTTATAATCTTTTTGGACAATATCCTAATACCATCACAAAAAATTTGAAAGAAAAAAAATCACCTCCAAGCCAACTTTCGAACATTCCCAGCACTGTGTATTCTAAATAAGATTGATCGATTATGAATACATTTTAGTTTTTAAATTCAACATCTGCCATATTTGAAATCTGCACCTATTTTCATACCCCAATGTCAGGGATAGTAAAAAAAAAAAAACTAGGGCAGAATTTGACTTTGTACTGTGTGTTCACCCTAGCCCTCTGTACTTTTATTTGTACCTGAATTGAAGCCAAACCAAAAGTGTTTATCATCGGTGAAGATGCGGCTAGAAGCGGAGAAGTGACAAAACCAGATGGGTATCCAAACTGGAAGAAAAGGCTCCCATTTTAGCCCCCAATCAAGACCCTAATTGGGAAGAATTTGAAATCTGGTCAGTGGTTTGGGGGTAAAGTGAACTTCGTTATGAATTGCATCTCTGTACTTTTTTTTGTTGGTTGTATGTGTGGATTTGGGAAGGTTGAGGTTGTAAACAGCGTCTTGTCTGTTAGCTGTGGGAAAATGTGTGAAGGTGAAAACCGATCTTATATAGGCTTGTTAGAGATTATAAAATATTGAAGTTAGCATTGGTATACAGGTATATGTCACGAGATGTCCAGACGTAAACAGATCAACATGTGTGCTTGTATGTGTGTGTGTGTTTCTTAGGATTATTTAGGTGTATGTGGTATGTGTTTTTGTATATATGTGTGTGTGTTCTGCACGTTGTGTGTGTTTGTGTGTTGTGTACTATTTGAGTCTGAAATCAACCAATTCTTACTACTATTTATGTCATAATGATACTGCATATTTTTGCATGAATTAAAAAGGCAACTTTTTTATATTTAGAAAATATTTTACAAATTAGTAAATGTTTGTTGTACATATTTCCAAACGCACAAAATTGATAATGGCGCTCTCTAAATATTCTTATCATAGTATTTTGGCTAACCCCTATTATTTCATTTCATTTGTTTCTGTTAAATTCTAGTAAAAATATTTACAAATCTACATAATTATCAAAATAAAACAAGAAACGATAGTGGTGACAACGGGTAAGGTGAAAAAAAGCCTTACAAGCAGTTACCATCACGAAGGGAATCTCTCTTTTTGTCTCTCTCTCTCTCTCTCTCTCTCTCTCTCTCTCTCTCTCTCTCTTTCTCTCTTTCTCTCTCTTTCTCTCTCTCTCTCTCCCTCCCTCTTCGTAGCTCATATTTTATCTCTATTTGTTTTCCTTTCAATTTATCCTCTTATTGGCGATTCATATGTTTATTATCTTGATTTTTGTTTCTGTTCCCGTTTCACCTACCATCCTGGTCTATATTCACCGTATGAACACGCGCAGACTGAATAGAAACATGATTGTTCTCCTATGGTGTTTATCAGCATGGCCGTGATTCAATTTGAAAAGTGACCAGTTTCTTCAATTAATCTCTGTGTTGGAAAACACCAAGATGATGCAAGACAAACTAGGCCGCGTCACATATGCACGCATGTGCATATACACGCAAAACCTCCCAAATCCCAAACAAACATAAGTGCTGATTTCAGCTGCTAATAGTATGTGCTCCCTTTTTAGCTCATAGATGAGCCGAAAGCAGCGAGTAACTCTGTCGGAAGAGCATTTGGATTGGAATGATCCGTCATAGCTTCCGTTCGAACCCCACACCTGTAAAAATCTATTTTGAAATATTGGACAATAAAATGGAGCAATATTTCACATTTCTGGAAAAATGTAATAATGCATCGAAGAAGGTGATCTCAGAGTTACAAGGTGCGATACTGCACCTTTTTTTTCTAACCGTTGGACATGTACAATTTGAAGCATTAAAAAGCTGCCAAACCCACGCACTTATATTTTAATAGGAAGCTGACAAAGAAAGCAAAAACAAGGAAAATACACATTTAGGCTTACAATATCAAGAAATCTATGTAAATTTAAGACATTTTGCCGACTCATAATGCCAGTACGGTATGTCTATCGAACAGATTTGTTTTTCATTCATTTTTTAAACACCAAACATTGATTTTGAAGTTCTAGAGTTACACATTTCATTTTCTGCGCACCATCAACTAGATTCAGATAGCATTTAACATGATCATATTGAAAATATCAGATTGAAATGAAAATAATGACATAGAAGGCCTCCGGTCATGCAAGATGAAGAAATTGTTACCCATTTTTGTTACTCTGATAAAACAATAAACAGCATAACTTTCATACCTTAATGTCACAGTTCGTCATTTTCACTGCATCAAACCATTGAGAAGAATCATAACCTATCATTACCTTAATTAGTACATATATGCGACATATGTTGTTTCCACATTGTATGTGATACACGTGCTTTATAAGAAGGTGTTGGCACGCTTCCAACACGCGTATGTATTGACATTTCACTATGCTCCTTCAAACAAAATCATGGAAAGAATTGAAATTATTTTCGTTCTCTATTAATTATAGAGAACGAAAAAGGTGCCAATTCGACACGAGATTATTGCTCACAAGCACAGGCATAATGAAAATTGCTGGATGAATACACCGTTTTTTTTCTCGAAATAAAACCAATGGCATAATGAATGCTGTAAGACGAACGTTTGCATTCGTAGATATGACACGTACGCCCCCCCCCCCCCCCCCCTCCTCAGTCCGGTCTATTTGAAATAAGTGTCTGCGGACCGTATCCAACTCTCTTACTTACTGAGCGGTAGATCCGGCCTATTCATTCAACGAGACGACAATTGATGTGTTAGTGTTCAAAATGTCCACCCATTAACTGACTATTTGTTCATGTATCCGTCTACTTGTCTTCGCTTATTTCCTTTTTGTCAAGCTTTCTTCAAATCCAAGACATTCTCAGGTCGTAGAACTACTGGACGAAATCCGAAGAACTACTGGACAAAAGCCGTAGAACTACTGGGTAAAAGCAGAAGAACTACAGGATTAAAGCCATAGAAATACTAAACAAATGCCGTAAAACTACTGAGCAAAATAATCCAAACGGACTCCTAGTCACGTCCCTATTTCCATTTTCGCGAGATGAAACTTGATCCAGTATCATTTGTATATGAAATAAACATTCAAATAGCAGTCATGTTGAACGAAAACATCGAATTTGTCTCCCCTAAAACATGTATTTCCATTTCAATAATTTGATGATTGTTTTTCAGAGTTTTACATTTGACCTTGATCCAAATAAAGTAGCAGATGGTGGAAGTAATGGGAAAAAGGATCACCCCTCCCTTCACGTTCACTGGCAGATTAATGTGCAATTTATCCTTTCCGAATCGTTGCGGGGAAAACAATTTTGAGATTTGTGTGTATGTATAATTGAAACCAATGATTGAAATTGCATGACTGGAACGTTTTCGAATCACAGAAAGAAGTAACTGTAAGTGCTTTCACGAAGTGATGTTACCCAAAGGATGAATTTTGACAACACCAGTTACGATTTCATTGAAACATTGTCTTACATTGATCTAGCACGTATATCAATATGATGTCCTTCAAACTGTTGCTATGTCAGGTTTTATTAGTCTTTTTCCAAGAATACCTTGCTGCCATCACTTTGTGAAAACACGGGTGATATGTTATCATATAATAAGCTATTGGTCGTATATATATACAGAAATGAAATTAACTAGAGACAAACACATCACCTCGCCTATATGTTGCATTTATTTTAGTGTATACAATCGACGGGTACATTAATTTGCAGGTGCAATTCGGGGACGAGCTGGCCTGGTTACTTGTCAGCCTGGAAAATGACAATGGGTATAGTGTCATACACCTTGTAAAAATCTATAGAAATCGGTTTAAGAGCAAACCAATATTGTGAAGCAAACTTATGGAGGCCGATTCATTCATAGATTTATTCATCTATTTTTTTAACTTATTTATTTATTTATCTATCTATGTATTTATCTATCTATTTATTTATTTACTTATTTATTTATTTATCTATTTGTTTGTTTATTCATTTATTCATTCATTTATATATTTATCAATTATAAAGGGGATGATCATTGGAACTCGGAAAATTTAAATACGCGTCCATCATTATCATGAATGATCATTAATTTAGTAAGTTGGGTGTCGAGTTACCGTAGCGGTACAGATGGGTTATAAACTTGAAACCTGTCGTATCCAACATGTCCAAAAAGAGGGGCCAAATCATCTCCAGCATCAACACGATCTTCAACTTGGAGGCGATATAACCCCCTGGCGACTAGGTACGAGGATAGAAATGTACTCTAATCAGCTCGTCGAGAGAACAGACTCGCTCTTCAACAGGTCATCGGGGTCACAATGACCCAATGGGGACCTCAATCGAGCAAATATGTAAGATTTATGAAAAATCGAGAACAGAAAGAAAATGATTTATCCGTTGAAGCTTGATTGATTGTTAAGACATTCCAAGGAATGTGTTTTTTCTTAAGTGATGATTGGAGTAACATTATTGTACTTGAACTCCTTATCTTTCGTCTCAAGATGAAGTAGTGAAAAATGATATGTCAAAGATGTTACACGTTTTGCTGTTCAATCATGAGGAAATTTTATTGGTGATCACAAATTTGGATACGATTATTTTTTTTTCTTCCTCATTCTTGTCATATAGATCGGTCACAAACTTTTTGTACGTAGATCGTTAATTTCTTTCATTTTATCGTTCATGTAATGTATTTCGATTTCAAAACATTTTACAGACATTGTCATACGTTATGATTTTGTTATTGAAAAAATCATCAAATTATAGCTTTTTGGAGAACTAAACGCTAACTTTGATACCTAATATTTTCACCGCTTAGTTTATGTACACCATCAACCATTCTGGTAGTATTCAAGATCTGGCAGTTGAGAACTTTTTTAACTAAAACAATATTAGGGTATACAATGCCTTTAATATTTCTGATAAACTGGTTGTCAATTTTGTTCGTGTTATAAGAACGAACAATGTCAATCAATATGGTTGAATCACTTGGAAAATGTATCAATATCAATGTTAATTATTAAATAAGTCCGTAAAAATTCAGATCCCCACCATCGTCATTTATACTGTTTCCAAAATGATAATAATCATCATCATAACCTCATCATCATCATCATCATCATTATCATCATCATCTTCATCGTCATCATCACTACCGTATCATATGAATCATCAGCGCAATTTGATCATCATTACCATTACTCTTATCATCACCATCATCATCATCGTCATCATCATCATCATCTGCAACAACAAAGACCTTACGGAAATTCTTCCTCTTGTTAAATATTGTTGTGATTTGTAGTGCTGTATATTTCTTTTTGTTGAAGTGTTAATAGATTTCAATTTCAATTTCAATCATCTTTATCATCATCATCATTATCATCATTGTCATCACCATAACTAGCACCGACATCATCATCATCATCAGCAGGATCATAATCCTCCACCTCATCGTCTTTGATCTCATTACCATTTCCATCCTCATTACAGTTTCTTATATAACCATCATCATCATCATGAATCATCATTATCATCCTCCTCCTCATCATCTTTAACATCATTATCATTATCATCATCGCCATCAGCAGCAGCATCATCATCATCATCATCATCATCACCTTCAACAACATCAAAACCGTTCTTGTTGTCATCATAACCATTATCGTCTTCGTCATAATCAACATCATTATCATCCTCCCCCTCATCGTCTTTAACTCATTATCATTATCATCATCGCCATCAGCAGCAGCAGCATCATCATCATCATCATCATCACCATCATCACCACTTTCAACAACATCAAAACCGTTCTTGTTGTCATCATAACCATTATCGTCTTCGTCATAATCAACATCGTTATCATCATCACCATCATCGTCATCATCATCATCATCACTATCATCATTACAGTTTCTTATATAACCATCATCATCATCACGAATCATCATCCTCATCCTCCGTCTCCTCCTCCTCCTCATCATCGTTATCGTTACTATCGTAAGAATCGTCAACGTAACTTCATCATCATTTTCATCATCCTTATTATCAACATCATCATCATCATCATCGTCAGCAACAACAAAGACATTATCATCATCATCATTATCATCATCATCATCACAATGACTAGCACCAACATCATCATTATCATCATCAGCATCATTATCATCATCCTCCTCATCGTCTTTAACGTCATTATCATTATCATCATCGCCATCAGCAGCAGCATCATCATCATCATCATCATCATCATCACCTTCAACAACATCAAAACCGTTCTTGTTGTCATCATAACCATTATCGTCTTCGTCATAATCAACATAATTACCATCATCACCATCATGAATCATCATCATTATCATCCTCATCCTCCGTCTCCTCCTCCTCATCTTCATCGTTATCGTTACTATCGTAAGAATCGTCAACGTAACTTCATCATCATTTTCATCATCCTTATCATCAACATCATCATCATCATCATCGTCATCATCGTCATCGCAATGACTAGCATCAACATCATCATTATCATCATCAGCATCATTATCATCCTCCTCCTCATCGTCTTTAACTCATTATCATTATCATCATCGCCATCAGCATCATCATCATCATCATCATCATCATCATCATCATCATCATCATCATCATCATCACCATCATTATCACTTTCAACAACATCAAAACCGTTCTTGTTGTCATCATAACCATTATCGTCTTCGTCATAATCAACATCGTTATCATCATCACCATCATCGTCATCATCGTCATCATCACTATCATCATTACTATCATCATCACTAACACCATCATCATCATCACTACCTACACCATCATCACCATTCTTATTGTCATCATAACCATTATCATCCTCGTCATTATCAACATCATTATCACCATTATCACCATCGTAATGAAAGTTGTCTCTAATCGTCATTGCAATCTTCATAGTAGCAAATTTTGCTATCATCAGTTCCATCATCAGCCAATGTAACATTACATTCTTCCTTCTCACCTACCTCTTCCCCCTGTCCATCATCACCATCATCATCATCATCATCATCATCATCATCATCATCATCATCATCATCATCATCATCATCATCATCATCACCATCACCATCACCATCATCATAACCATTAACAGCATCATCATCATCATCATCATCACCATCATCATCATCAACACCATCAGCATCATCACCATCATCACTATAATCATCATCATCGTCGTCATCATCGCCATGATCATCATCATCATCATCAGCAGAATCATCATCATCATCGTCGTCGTCATCATCATCATCATCATCCTCGTCGTCGCCATCATCGTTATCATCATCACCAATATCATCATTATCATATGTACAACCATCACCACCACCAAGAGCATTTTCAGCACCACCACCATCGTCATCATCACCTTTGTCGACGTCATCATCATCATCATCATCATCATCATCATCTTCATCATCTTCATCATGACAACGAATGAAAGCAGCATCATGACCTACATCACACCACCACCGCAATCCTCATAATGTTAATCATCATGACAATCATCAGCAGCAGATCACTATATTTTACTATTTGATAACTATATAAGCAATCATTAATGATAACCTGGTGAAAAACAATAATTTAAGTAAAATATATATTCCTTTTTATTTTGCTTTCTTTTTCCTGTCAATATTTACAATTTATGGAATGAGTAGAAAAGAGTATATACATCAGTTCAAGGTTACGGGTACTAAAGGTGGAAGAGATAGAGTCACGTGACTTCAAGACTAAGGGAAGTTCGTCAGCTGATACTGTGTTCACTGTTTACGGAAAGCATACATTACATATCTCATAATTAGGAAACAACCAAAACAATAAACCACATCCGAAATGAATACTTTTCAAACTACCCATCACGGTTAATTGTAATCAAGTGTTTGAACTTACTAACCTAGGAAACATACCCTGGAAATATGAATATCCTGTGGTAAAAGTAGATTGTACTTAATTAAGTACTGGAAAAACAAAGGCAATGTACAACATAAGGCAATATTTGACTCTGATTCATGAACGACAATTATAACATTGACCTTTCACCCAGAGTTGTTTCATGATCCTACTACCAGGACAGGATGCAATCGAATTAGATGAAGTTCCTCAGAATATTCATTGGTTTTGAGATTTTGATACACTTGAATAGTGAATTAAAATGATTGAAAGTATCATATGTAAGTAAAATGTATTTTATGAGTTTTCACCAAATAGATTCAAGGAAAACTTTGTACCAAAATATGCATAATTCTATAAATTGTTGGCGTACATTCATTGAGTTCGGTGAATACATAAAACGTTATGCAGTTCGATTAAATTGATTTTAAAAATAGCATAAAAAACTTATTAACACTAAAACATATCTAATCAAATTTGTTCTGAATATTGCTCACCACGTGGTCGATTATAAAAGATGCAATCTCCATCATACTATTCCTTATTGGTGAACATACCGTTGGAAAAAAGAAACACATTCCTAACGTTTCCTAAGTAGTAAAAATTCAGAGTGGATTGAGAATTATTGATTATTGAATTATCATCAAGGCATCATCGTGTATATGAATAAAAAATATGATTTGAATGATAGTGATAAGAACACTTGCGTATCTCACATCTTTGAACATACAATACATTTCATACAATGAGAAAATATGAAATATACACTCTTTTATACAAATATTAAGGCAGCGTGATTTACATAGTGATGCATGCTTTGCACCTCTCTTTTATCTATTAAGTACATTGAAAATACAAATTACTGTTATTCAACGAGAACATAAAAGTGAATTAATTAGCCTCAACAAGTCGATTTCTTTTTTTTCTCGAACGTTTGAATGAGCTTTCGAAAGTCAAAGTTGTTCAGTTTCATCTTTCATTTGTCACATTAATTGAAAAAAGTATTAAATGATACAATGTACTGCAATACGTTTCCCCAGTGAATGTTACAAACTTTCCTTCAATACAACTATCATTTTGACGCAAAGTATGAGAATTTCGGATGAAATTGAAAGCTCGAAATGTTGAACATATTGGAGAACAATTTAAATTAAGCGGGAAAATATGTTAGTAACATTGACCGGATACATTTTATTGGAGATAAGAATCAATGATTGTCTGTATAATGATTCTGCCCGATTAGGTAAATACCTTACAGCTGTGGTAATGAGAGTTCTACCGAGGGGGAAATACTTCAACCCTGGTTTATTCTCCATCGAACAGGTCGATTTTACTCCAACACATAGTTTTCTTTCAATTTTAGAAAGAGGCAAGGAAAAGTTCTTGCAAATGTCCAATGCGATAGCATTTCCATCTGTTTTGAGGGAATGATATCTGTTTATTGCGTTTTGTCGAGAACGGCCATTGGCTGAGAGAGAACGTGTGGGGCGTGAGGCTGGCACGTGGCTTGGTCCTCTGGGGGTTTCTCCATGCACCACTTTACCTTGGATGAAGCTCAAATCGAGACGCCCGCGGGTGAGAGATGAAGGAAAAGAGAGAAAATGAAAGAGATCGAGAGATGGAATGATAGATCAATGAGCCAAGGAGAGAGGACGATTGCGGTATGCTGTCTGAGATTTGATCGTTGCCCCCGCATAAACTTCACCGTCATCTCGGCTAGGGAATCTCAACGTCACTACCAGTCATTCTAGCCCAGTGCTCTGGTTGGCTCGTCGAGCGATGAATGGCAGAGAGAGGGAGAGTGTGGGTGGGTGAGACAGAGAGAGAGCCTGAAGGCACGCTGCAGCCACGCGACACACGATCGACCGCTTATGTTCGGCATTCGTGTGTAGGAGTCAGGCAAAAAGACTTGAGGCTGACTTATGGGATGGGTGATCGTGTGGGTCAAAGGTTAGGGTCATGTCAAGATCACTGACGAGATGAGACAGGTTTGGCTTCTACACACCAAGTACAAATGAGAAAGGCACGCGAATCAGCTCAATTCGTGCTGCACTGCGCACGCCAGCTGCGTGGCTCCGAAAAACAGTTCGTCGCAATGCTTTTTCGTTTTTTGTTGCACTTTTCCCATGTCATTTTTGTCTGCTAATTCACTCCCATCTCTGCAAATAATAGCAAAGTCAGAATCGAGCAAGTGTAAACGTCGCAGATAACTCAAATTATCATCACTGCGGGACGTAGAATCTCATAGCCAAGTCTGCCATGTCTCGTTGCATTTGTTCGTTCTCTCTCTGCTCCCTTTCCACCGTACGTCGAAGCTTCGTGCGTCGATTTTGAAACCAAATCTTGACTTGACGTTCAGTCAGTTCGAGGACTTGAGAAAGCCAGGCACGGCGCTCACGGCATGGATACATACTTCGCTTGAACTCATCTTCTAAATGTAAGAGCTGCAACTTGGAGTAAGGTTTTCTTTTGGCTCGGCACCCGTCGCCGTTCAGGTCTTTCGTCAGGCCATCTATGAAAAAAATGAAATAAAGCACAAATTAATACTCAAAATAATAAAATAATAATGAATAACGCAATAAAATATACAATATGATATAGCGATGATGCATCGCAAAGCGGCATCTATCGTGGGTATCAGCAACAACCAGGTTTTAGCGTGTCTAATAATAAAAAGGAAAAAAGGGCTGGACATTTTAATTTTGATCAAAACCAATGGTATCTGGGACATTTTGATTTGTGAAGATATTAAAGGCCGGGGTGCCACGTCGACGGCGGGGGTTAATTAGGTTAGGAATTGAAGCTCAAAGGTATATGCTCTTCTCTGATTGGTCGATTGAAGTTTGTTTGGAGTCCCCTCTGTAGCGTCTTCGTCAACCGTTATCAAGATGCCGGTTGGGGCGGGGCATGCACACAAGTTTTCGACTGCCAACTGAAAAATTATGTTCGAAAATGAATCGCTACTTTGAATGAAAAATGAGATGCATAAACAGCAATTTAAAGTTTAATTACCCATAGCCTTATAATCGCAATTTACAGCAGATGAATATAACAGTAGACATTCAGATAATATTTTTGTAACGTTTTTTTTTAAATGACAACTAATGTCTACATGAGCTCGATAGATGAATACGATTTTTTTTACACATTATTGTGATTTTTTTTATTGGTATAAGCTTGATGTTTGCAGTTTTCTGAAGGTGATTCAACAATGACAATACATTTATTTTTAATTGGACATTGCCTTCTATTATGGATGAAAAATGGGGTCATGTTTATTAAAGGAAATTGATCAAAATTTAGATACTGATGGTGGAAATAAGCAGTAAACTTTCTGAATACCCGGGTATCCTAAAGTGTTTTCTTTTTTGAAGATGTGTTTTTAATCAGTGAGAGATCGAAAGTTAATAAGATATTGTATGGTCACTTTATTTTGCACATTTCAAGCAATAAAGTATCACCAAATAAAACAGACTGATTGTTAGACATACGGTTAGAAAGAGGAAAGGGGAAAGGCCGAGAGAACGGTATAAGTGAGTACAGATGGGGGTACTTTAGCTCGGAAATATTTCACTCAGTCCAGACTATTATCGGGCGAGGAAGAAAAATATGAGTCGGGTAATGAGAATCAACAGTACTTATTGAAAGAATTTCTTTTCCTCCCCCACCTTCTCCATTCCCTTACTTTCTCTGGGGCTTTCTCTCTATCGGTCTTAAATCTAACGACGTCGACGAAGTCCAAAAAGGAGATCGAAAGGGAGAGCAGAGGAATGAGAGAGAGAGAGAGGGAAAGCAAAGGATAAGGGGAGTGAGAAGAAAGTAAAATTGTTTCAATATATGTACAATTATAGATGGATGAAATCGTTCCCCGAGAAAGACTTCTATTGGCCTGAGGGACTATTATTCAAGTTATAGTTTGTGCGCGAGCGAAAGTTTGTCTTGGATCGAGAGTATTAATGCGGCTCGCGAGCGACGGATTAAGGGCCGCTCGATAACAGCCTACCTACATCCCGCAGCGGACGAGCACAATGACGATGACGAGGACCGTCATCACGATCCCTGGTCATTCCAATTTGGCACGCGCCGACAGGGGAATCTAGGACGGCTCATTAAACCAATCCGTGGGCGCCCACGGGGGTGATGTCAACAGCGCGCTGATATTACTGATCACCAAAGTCGAGTCAAATGACAATCCGATGAAAGAAATGGATTTTTATTGTGCCGATGAAAAGTTATTTTCCTCCCTCATTTTTTGTCAATTTATATCATTAATATGAGAATTATGAGGCAGATTAATTATATCATTACATGGATAAAATAAATCTAGATTTATGTCAATGAATATGTACTTGAAAATATTTCGTCATTCAAATATTGGGGTCAGGGCCATTTTTCGGCTTTTAATCCACTAAGAACGAATATTACAAATGCTTTGCAATAAAAATCATTCATGATATAAAACTTTTTAAAATAAGATGACGAAATTTTCCTACCTATTTTTTCTGGCGTCGATTCATTTGAAGAACTTGTATATGCTCTTGTACTACTTGTTTCCGATGAAGGCGATAAATCGTCACGTATGCTCTGTCGGTCGCAAGACATTGAATTGTCCGTGTACGAATCAAACATCGACGCCGACGTCGAATTCAAATGAACAGGTGAACGCTGCTGGAAAGATGTCGGAGTCGAAACGGTTGGCGACGATGGCAGAAAAGGCGGTGAGCAGGTTGTCGGAGACGATGCCAGAGGTCCAGGGAAGGAAGAACAGGGGTAAGGACGAGGGGCCACTGGTCCGTGATCGGCAGGGTAAATGCCAGGGGCGTTGCTGTACCAATTCCCCGTTCCTAGTCGGTCGAAGGCATCGTAATCGGAGCAGGGAACGAGCGAGGTAGCACCGAGAGAACCACGGTAGGCATCCCGGTAACAGACGGCATCACTCGAGGCAATATGCTGCATATCCATGGTTAAAAAGCCCAGCGAGTATTACTCCTCGATATCAACGCTACTCGTCCGACGACACAGCACGGTCTGCTGCCCGAGCCACCAGCGCGACTAAGGTTATACTTTTGCGTCTGGTTGGATACGCGTAAACACTCGTTCTAGTTGCTAGCAGCCACACATCAATCATTACTCACTTCAGCTCAAAGGGACAGTATTAAAATCCAATGAGGGCCGAAATCACTTGTTCGACCAATACCCCATTCGCGCATCCGTCCTTACTCCCGACCTCGAACAATTAGGACGTGTACTTGACGCTCAATCAGAAGAATGCTAAAACCAATCGAAACTCATTTTTATCACAGATAAAATTTAAAAAATAGAAACAAATTCATGACGAAGATAATTATTTACAATCCCCAGATCAATAAAACATTCATATCTTTGATAATTTCCGATCAATAACCATGTATGTATACACAAACTATCGTAGACATACCTTAGACAGTATAACAGGCGATCAGACCAAATTAACGTGTTATTCTTGCTTTTTGGAAGAGAAAACTTTCACTGTCGATAAGAAAATTCATAAGATGATCCCTGAATTTTACAAAATACCACATCTGCCATCCTACAAACGTAGAATTTGGAACCCAGGGCGGGGCATTTGAATACACACAACCCTGGATGGATTCCGACAATCGCTCGTCATCCTCCTGTTGACATACAATACCATGGCTTTGAATGTCCATATTTCAGTCAAATTCATCGTAAAATCTTAAATTTCCATGAAATATGTTAGAAAATATTCTAAACTTTTCAAAACTTTGAGAAATATTCAGAAAGGTCGCTCAGAAATATGCGAAAATTGCCCCAAAATACGACGCGTACATCCAGTGGCGGCAAGGGTGCCGAGACGCCATGGTGTCGACTTGCTCCCCATATGGGTGACGAATGTCCTGTTTTGAGCTCTAGATGGCGCTGATATGTTAACCAATATATCGGCTGAATGCCGGAGAAAAAAAAATCAAATTTTTCTCATTTATTTTGCATTTTATTTGGTTGAAATCGAAGAAGGAGAAATCACATTTCGTCATCCTCAAGTCTGTCGATTGATTTTGAACACTTACATACTAGGATGACCCTATTAACAAATTATACTGTCTTATTCTCTATTTCTGGTCATACATTATAAAGATAAGACCTTACAGAAAATGTTGAGTTACTTTTTTGGCAATATTTTTGGAAATTATTTCTTTTAAACTGCTTCAAACTAATGATATTGTGGGTGACGACGAACGCACTAGACGCAGTAGCTACAGGGTACCCCTACACTTGCTTCCCGCACAGCCGCCGAAGCGCGAGTACATTCGAGAGCACGGGGTCATTAGTTCAACTTCATACATTTGTGGGGCATCAATTTATCTAAAAAATTCTGAATTTCGTTCATCAAATAATAACTTATTTCACTAATCTTGACTACGGTTATGAGAGGCAATCTGGAGCCATTCACTTCTCATATCTACCCCCACCTCCTTGGCTATTGACTGGAGGCTGGTTTCCTAAGTTGAGTAATATGTAGCGAACGCACAGATTGGACTTTCCAGGCTCGTACGCAACGATTAGATTTAAGAAAATAACAAAATATCTTTAAAAAAATATTGGTTCAAAATTTGGCTTTTTAAAAATTGGTTTAGACCTATTCTAATTATTCTGTATCATTTATTATTTTTATTATTGATGAAATAATTAATTAATTAATCAATTATGTAATGATGTGTATAGTGATTGAAGTGGTTGAAGAGCTGGCCATGTATAAAACCCCAAATTTCACCGCAGCTCCAGCAGTCGGCTGTCAGAGTTACTGCAGAGTAGAAGGCTCGGCACTCTAAAAATGTGGCACTTTGTCAGGATATTTCAGTGAATTCTTCTTACTTTGGAATATCATCCGAGGCTTGGATCACCCTGCATTCATGTTGTTTGGAAACTAGATGTGTGGAGTCATATTAACAGTGAAATATCTTGATCGGTCAGGTAGACAAAACGGTTTGCGTCGAATGCCAGCCGAGACTCCCGTCATCCCAAAGCGTCGTTGGCAGACAGTCGAGCTGCAGTGTGATTATGCGGTAAGTGGTTGCGTGTACATGTGTCGTCTGCTTCAAACACTACCCTCAAATGATACACCATATTTTCTTAAAGGCGTTGAATGATAAGATTTTCCCCCTCTCTCACCCATCATAATTCTATGAATTTTACATCATCGGTGAAAATTTTGCTGTAGCAAAAAGAGATTCCTCAAAACGTTCCCAATTCCAAATCAAATTTTGTTAACAGGTGGTGTATGCTATAGGACTGTCATATGACATGTCTAGTATCATGTTATATTATGCTGATTGTTCTTTATTTTTCACATTAACCATCTTTAGCAGTAAATGTAAGAAAATTTGTGACTAGGAACATTGATGTGTAGAAAAGTGATGTCCAATCAGAGAGTTGAAACATTCATGTTGACTTCATGTTAGCGGCTTGGTGCCGAGTCCTAGAAGAGGGTCACGCATGTAAACAGATTGGGTTTAGGGGGAGGAGCATAAAAGTGCGTTGTTTTCCATTTACAAACAGTCGGGGGTAGAGTTCCCAGGGTATAATTAAACCAGGAAATATGAGGGTTTTTAACCTCGGGAAATGTTGTGTTTGAAAAAAAAAGGAAATGGAAAATCCCAAATTTATTTCGAAAATAATACTTATAGCAAAAATGAAAGTAGAAGTTGTCGGCTAATATGAGTTTCTATGACGCGTGTGAAATGCGTACACGAACATTGGTATAACATAATTGATGTATTAATCAAGATATTGTTAAAAATTAATTCTTAACCAGAAACTATCGTGTTTATAAGTGATATCATCAACATTTAAGACAATGGAATCGACACAATCTTCATATGTTGCCTCGAAATGATCACATTCATAAACGTGTCTCAGGGGTTGTGATGGAAGCTTGTATATCAAGGAGCAGGATTAATTGTCCAATTTCGCGACATATTTGGTTAATTAGAGAGGTATTGTCCTGTGATATCATGACATTTTGAGATTTGATGAACAGATTTTTGTGTGAAACACATATTAGATCAGTGCTTGCATCTTTGAAGTCCTCCATGCCAGGCCTCGTGTAAAAATCAAACTCTTGAACACGTGCTCTCGATGCAAATTAGTCTCTTGCAAGTCTTTTCTACAAAATCCCCCGGTATCTCGAAATTCACAGTTCTGATTATTTCTTTGCGCTTTCATCCCAAATGATGCTATATCTCTTTGTTCATTTTTGCTCATAACTTTCCCTCATCTGTTCTTTACAGTAATTTATTTCTTTTGTTTGAAGATGATATGAGGTGAAAAAGGACTCCGTGTTTTGTCTTCGCGTACGTCTAGATATGTTTGTTTGGACGCGATGGGGCTTTAATGACGCCATCATGAGGCGTAAGATGCTCTCGGGAGCTTTGTCCGATGGGCCGCATCAAACATCCATATCGTACATAATCACAAATGGCTATAATATTTACCGCATGTCGAAAGAAATATTGACTACTAATAAACCAATAATGACATAATAATGAACTATCAATGTTCACTTAGTTCATGCACTATCGATCCTGCGAAACTGTAAGATCGTATTAAAATGCTTATTAACGTGGCCATGATTAATGGTCACATCATGTTAAATGTTACAGATATATCGCGGCAGATATAAAATATGATGCCGATCTTTTTGGAAACCTTAATGATATGGATTATTGCTACTGTAAAAGGTTTCGATTCGTCTGTAATTAATTAGTGGGGTCATATAGTTTCATTTCATCATCATTGAAAGTGTTAACAAGAAAATATTAGTTCAGGTATCTTTTATTTGCTTCATTTAATAACTTGACCTTGCAATCAGGGTGTTCATTTTGTGGAAAATTTCTTCTTTTAATGCATTTGGACATTTCCCTTTAGCATCTCGAGCTCTTCATCCAATGTCCTTTTAAATACTTTTCAGATGATAAAGCTTCTACATTTATTTGAACTTGGACCTTTTATATTCTAATAATGTAGTTACAATTTCAATTTCGGAAAGCAATCATTTCATTTGTGATAAGTGTAAGTGTGTAGTGTAATAATCATGATAATACCAAACGAATCGATGGCATGTCAAATATTTGGTATATAGATCATAATGGAGTAAAAACAAACAAATAAAACTTCATTTTGATGCCAAATTTAGAGTGAAGTTGTGAAACTAGCCGTAAGATGTAATACAGCAAAATGATTCGTATTGAGCTCAAGATTATTTACTGGCGTCTGAACTATGAAAACAACGGTTTTGGAAAAAGCCTTTCTTTCAAGTAGAACCAAACCCCAAAACATAAGAACCAATGACTTTCATTCCATTACCAAGAAAATACAAGCTCATAGAACATATAATTACCATTGAAATATCATTTCAACCTATCAATAATTTAAACAGTATTCAAATTACAATTTTCTAGAGGTACCATTTAATAGATAAAGTGTTGACAAATTTACAAATGTCTTAATATCTATCAGAGGAAGATTTGTCATGTTCATCATCACACATAAAAATGTTGACCCCTGGGTGACACCAGACACTAATGACAAAGGTAGACAGGGGTAAATGGGTGTGCCCCTGTGATGGGGATCCACCAACGCGATTGCCTAACAAACCATCCTTTCTTCTCCGAAGCGTCTGTCTTTGTGCGATTTAGGGACACCATAGACGTGACATTGGATCATGTGTTATCCCGAGATCAAAAGTGGTTGCTTTGTGTCCTTTCGACATATCAATTTCATAATTGTGTGTGATCAGTCGGTTGTAAATTATGATACTGAAACAAGAACAAAAGCATGATTCTGGAAGAGAGTGGGATTCGCGGCATCTCTTCATTGAAACGGAAATCAAAAGAATAAAGTTATGAATGAGAGAAATAGAAACTTTCTCATCCTGGGTTCTCGCTCTGGATTTGCTTGTAATAATACCGATAAAATATCGTGTTTTCATAATGTTCGTCTAGGATAACAGCTCAAATCCGACATGTTTCCGTCAGCTTTCATTATCTGTTATCATACCCTCATTTTTTTGGTATCCATAACGATCGCTATGGTATGACTACTTTCGTGCACGTTGTGCATTTGGTGGTAATGCGAGCTGTCATAAGAAATTGGGGGTTGGTTTCCAAAATGCAACCCGTGGCGGGTGCATCGTGGATCGCATTTGGGACCATGGGGGTGCAGGGGTGTGCTTATCGGGGCAATGTTTACCCCCCTTCGAGGGATCGTTTGGGCTTGTTTGGGGCTCAGGCACTTGCTCGCACCTGTGTTATGTACATTAATTTCATTTTTCCCCTTGTAACCCCTGTCTTTTCATTTCATATGTCATACACTTGGCCGTGTCCTTCCTTCTCTAGGTGTTTAACCCGAGGGTTTGTGTGTTTAAGACTGATGGTGTGAGTTTGAACAATTACGGTTATGTTTACAGACGCAGATCTCAAATTTGTCGATTGTATGGACAGCTTAATGTAGATCACAAACAACAACTTTTATTCATTTTCTTACAAGAAAGGTTAATTTCTGTTGAGAAAGGTGTGACTATTTCCAGCATGATAAATTTAGTGCTATAAATAAATTGCTAATGTAAAACATTAACTGTACTACATAACAAGTCGAATAGTAATCATGAAATATGCTGTCATGATTTACTGCTTATTTGTAGTTCATTTGTAAAGATATTTTGACAACAAACACATGGTGCAACAAATTCGAAAAGAAGTATACGTCGTTGAACTACTAAAGCTTTAGATATCAGTTGAAAACCCATTTTTTTAAATACATTTTGATTTGTTTAATTTTTAAACGACCCTATTGGAAATGTGCGTCAATGTTCTTATTGGACGATTGCGTTGGGAAATTAATTTTTTTCCAACTGGAAGTATTATTCCGCTTCGTGTTTGGCAGATACTCATTGATTAAAAAAAAATTGACTATCGATTTTTTATCTTTGTAATTCAATAATATTCTATTGTATTTATATTCTATACTTTGGTCTATATGTATATATATGTATATTTACGTGGCATTTATCAAGAAAAATTTAAATCCCTCAGCGCATGCGCAAAGAGATGCACAGTTCACACATAAACAGGTTTCATGAACGTACAGTCGTAAAATTATATGCCTTTATTTCATAGGAGAGATATGTATTCCGAATAGAAGAAATTATCTTTTAAAAAAAAAGAGAACATTGAATATTGAAGGAGGGAGCTGACGCCATCTGTTAAAACGATTTAAAGCTTTTCATTTTGTCGGGCCGGCCTTTCATACTTTCTTCATATATATGAAACTTTTTTTGTTTTGTTTTAGTATGATTATAAGGGCTTAATGATTGGCTTCAAACAAGGAAGCATCGCGGGGCCTTAACCCCATGGGGACCAAGGGGCACTCGGCGGCTTGTGAGAATGTAATGAGAATAACAGAAAAAGAAAGAATGAAAATGGTGAAAATGGTCTGATGTAATTATCGCAAAATTCCTTCTTCACATCCTTGCGATATTATTTCATAAAAGCGCGCCTTTTTGTGTGCAAACCCTTTCTTTTGCTTACTTTGTTTTTCAAGTTTTCAAGTCTGTAAATTCAAGTTCAAAATGCAGATTTAAGGGGGCATATTTGTTACAATAAGCCCAACAAATATCAATGACATTTTGAAGAATGAATAAATATCAGGCATTCATGTATTGATTAGCAACAAATCAATGTATTGTTTAAAAAGATGTCTATTAAACATCAATCCAAAGCAACCTGTTTTTTTTCTCATATCGGTTTTAAATCATGGGGAAAAATACACAGAATTTGATATTTCAAACGAATAGTTTGGGGGAAGACATATTGCCCACCTACAGACCGATTCACACCTTTGCATTTTTAGGCCCAGCGGTTTTTTTTTAATATTCTTTTTTAGAAATTACAACAGAGTATAGACGGATCAGGCGATGGTCTGACGTGAGGTTTGCGCTCAAGAAGCGCACGCAGAATGTCAGCCTATCGCATGACCTGTGTATTTGTGCGTCGAGGGAGTATTTTTTTATATTAAAAAAACGCTTGGCCAACTCAGGCTAAAAACGCAAATGTGTGAGTCAGCTTTAAGAGTTTCCATGAAGAATAAGCACAAAATCACACTTTTGTGTTTATAATCAACGTATTTTCACTAAAATCCCCTGAGCCCTAGAATAAGAAACTTTAGGCGCCAATTAAAACGACGCTACTATGTGCGTAAGTCTAAAGTACGCTAACTAATTTCAACGAAAGTCAAGCGTCTTCCTTTTCAAAATTCTGCAAGTTGAAAAAAAAAGATGTTTCAAACACGCTAGGCATACTCCGGCTATAATATCCACCAGTGGGACGGGGAACCCCATTCCCCCTACCCCTCCCCCTTATTCTTATTTTCATCGCTCTCTTACTATCGTCCTTATTATCCAGCCAGGACAATGAATATGCTTAAAAAATTGTATATTCTTCATTCTTTTTCCTTTAATTTTCATCTCGACTCCCTAGATTCTCAGCCATACACAAATGATCCCGGATCAAAGAATCACAAGTAGTTGCATCACATGATTTGACCAAATGAAAGCAAATTATACCGGAAATTAATGTTAATCAACAAGCTACCGGTCTTGCACTTTCGTTTATTATTTCACACTTTGCCAATTATCGTTCATCGTTCATTCAACTTGAAGTGGATTGATATGACGCTCTTCTTGTCTATCCCGCCAAATCAGGATTTTGTTTTTTCCTTTTCATTATACATTTGTTGTTTGTCTTAATACTAACAAATAGAAACAAAACTGTTGACGCTCCCACCCCATCCCCCGTAATATCAGATCCAGGGGCCGATTGCTCGAAATGGTCTTAGCTATCCTTTTCCTGCTAAGACGTCTTAAGTTCTTGCGCCACCCTCTTAACATAGTCGTATCGACGCTAATGTCTATGTTACGAGGATGGCACAAGAAGTCAAGACGTCTTAGCATGAAGAGGATAGCTCAGACCATTTCGAGCAATCGGCCCCTGAATACTTGCATGAGGTGGAGGAGCTGTGAATTCAACTTCATTACAATGCCATTATTTTGTTTGCAATTCAATTCAATTTAATAGTTTATCGGCGTTCAATCCATCAAATATAGGGTTATAATCGACGAACAATCAAGTAAACATGTATGTTTCTAATCTATGTTGTTGGTTTTTCAAAGTGTGTAGGTCCTTAATTCACTCATAATAGTTAGCGTTTACCTTCGCATAAATTAGCTGAAAAGTGTGGGGGGGGGGGCTGCATCCTAGTCCCCCCCCCCCTACCATAAAAAAGTCCCGGGTCTCGTCTGATGTTTCTAATCTCGATTTTATGTTTTATATTAGTGGCACACAAGCATTTTAATATATTGATTGGTGATAGAGAGATATATTAAAAGAAAAATCGAGGGTAATGTTCCATTTCACAAGAACACAAACCCTTCCATGAAAATCGAAATCGGTGTACCACTGCTAGGATTTTGTGCACGTGTAGAAATCCCGAACATATAAACATGGTCGTTTGTCATGTTCCTCTTTACTTCTTCGTATTACATTATTTATTTTATTAGAACAGCTGGAACGACAAGGAACATCATGTATGTTCGACATTCTGTCATTTGTTCAAATAAGCATGAAAGGAAGAAAGAAAGCTTTTTTGTCGCTCATTAATGCACTCGTCACCTGTTTGAAACATCATATTCAGTAAAAAAAAAAATGGTAGAACTTTGAAAAAAAGGAAAACATTGGTAGAACGTTTTCATTTCTAAGTTTTGGTCTGGTATAATATACCGATACAATACAACGTAATTTTGTTGTCCATGGTAACTTTCGGGGTCCATAAGACAAAATGAAGAACCGTTTCGAGAAGAAAAAAAAACATGTTCGCAAATCTGCACCAAAGTTAAGCTATCTAAGCAAAATTTACAAATGTGAAATAAATCCCAATTCTTTACAAATATCGCTAATTAACCACTTTTCATATTTTTTTTAGAACAAAAATTGGAAAAGTCTTTTTTTTATTAAGTGAAGAGAACTCTTCACTCCAATTATCAATTATCCAATTGATTTTGGCACAAAATGTCATATTATAAACAGTCCTTCCCGGGTTCGCGTATCGAGTGTAATTGCATGTGTCATTTCATAATGCTTGTAAATCCAGAGAAAAAATATTGCCTTAATTTTGTGTTGTTTGGATTTGGGATGTCATTTTAAGACCGGTCAAAATCAGATGACCAAATCGTCTTGATTTATACGCATACAGAATGGCCTGAAAATATTTCAAATTTCACCCTGTGGTCTAAAAAATATAAAGCATGGAGGTCAAAGGGCAAATCAACCAGAGAGGCTTAGTGAAGCCTCGTGATCATCCGTCACGTGATACACAGAAAGTAGTNAATTATTGAATTATCATCAAGGCATCATCGTGTATATGAATAAAAAATATGATTTGAATGATAGTGATAAGAACACTTGCGTATCTCACATCTATGAACATACAATACATTTCATACAATGAGAAAATATGAAATATACACTCTTTTATACAAATATTAAGGCAGCGTGATTTACATAGTGATGCATGCTTTGCACCTCTCTTTTATCTATTAAGTACATTGGAAATACCAATTACTGTTATTGAACAAGAACATAAAAGTGAATTATTTAGCCTCAACAAGTCGATTTCTTTTTTTTCTCGAACGTTTGAATGAGCTTTCGAAAGTCAAAGTTGTTCAGTTTCATCTTTCATTGGTCACATTAATTGAAAAAAGTATTAAATGATACAATGTACTGCAATACGTTTCCCCAGTGAATGTTACAAACTTTCCTTCAATACAACTATCATTTTGACGCAAAGTATGAGAATTTCGGATGAAATTGAAAGCTCGAAATGTTGAACATATTGGAGAACAATTTAAATTGGGCGGGAAAACATGTTGGTAACATTGACCGGATACATTTTATTGGAGATAAGAATCAATGATTGTCTGTATAATGATTCTGCCCGATTAGGTAAATACCTTACAGCTGTGGTAAAGAGAGTTCTACCGAGGGGGAAATACTTCAACCCTGGTTTATTCTCCATCGAACAGGTCGATTTTACTCCAACACATAGTTTTCTTTCAATTTTAGAAAGAGGCAAGGAAAAGTTCTTGCAAATGTCCAATGCGATAGCATTTCCATCTGTTTTGAGGGAATGAGATCTGTTTATTGCGTTTTATCGAGAACGGCCATTGGCTGAGAGAGAACGTGTGGGGCGTGAGGCTGGCACGTGGCTTGGTCCTCTGGGGGTTTCTCCATGCACCACTTTACCTTGGATGAAGCTCAAATCGAGACGCCCGCGGGTGAGAGATGAAGGAAAAGAGAGAAAATGAAAGAGATCGAGAGATGGAATGATAGATCAATGAGCCAAGGAGAGAGGATAGACAGATAGAGAACGATTGCGGTATGCTGTCTGAGATTTGATCGTTGCCCCCGCATAAACTTCACCGTCATCTCGGCTAGGGAATCTCAACGTCACTACCAGTCATTCTAGCCCAGTGCTCTGGTTGGCTCGTCGAGCGATGAATGGCAGAGAGAGGGAGAGTGTGGGTGGGTGAGACAGAGAGAGAGCCTGAAGGCACGCTGCAGCCACGCGACACACGATCGACAGCTTATGTTCGGCATTCGTGTGTAGGAGTCAGGCAAAAAGACTTGAGGCTGACTTATGGGATGGGTGATCGTGTGGGTCAAAGGTTAGGGTCATGTCAAGATCACTGACGAGATGAGACAGGTTTGGCTTCTACACACCAAGTACAAATGAGAAAGGCACGCGAATCAGCTCAATTCGTGCTGCACTGCGCACGCCAGCTGCGTGGCTCCGAAAAACAGTTCGTCGCAATGCTTTTTCGTTTTTTGTTGCACTTTTCCCATGTCATTTTTGTCTGCTAATTCACTCCCATCTCTGCAAATAATAGCAAAGTCAGAATCGAGCAAGTGTAAACGTCGCAGATAACACAAATTATCATCACTGCGGGACGTAGAATCTCATAGCCAAGTCTGCCATGTCTCGTTGCATTTGTTCGTTCTCTCTCTGCTCCCTTTCCACCGTACGTCGAAGCTTCGTGCGTCGATTTTGAAACCAAATCTTGACTTGACGTTCAGTCAGTTCGAGGACTTGAGAAAGCCAGGCACGGCGCTCACGGCATGGATACATACTTCGCTTGAACTCATCTTCTAAATGTAAGAGCTGCAACTTGGAGTAAGGTTTTCTTTTGGCTCGGCACCCGTCGCCGTTCAGGTCTTTCGTCAGGCCATCTATGAAAAAAATGAAATAAAGCACAAATTAATACTCAAAATAATAAAATAATAATGAATAACGCAATAAAATATACAATATGATATAGCGATGATGCATCGCAAAGCGGCATCTATCGTGGGTATCAGCAACAACCAGGTTTTAGCGTGTCTAATAATAAAAAGGAAAAAAGGGCTGGACATTTTAATTTTGATCAAAACCAATGGTATCTGGGACATTTTGATTTGTGAAGATATTAAAGGCCGGGGTGCCACGTCGACGGCGGGGGTTAATTAGGTTAGGAATTGAAGCTCAAAGATATATGCTCTTCTCTGATTGGTCGATTGAAGTTTGTTTGGAGTCCCCTCTGTAGCGTCTTCGTCAACCGTTATCAAGATGCCGGTTGGGGCGGGGCATGCACACAAGTTTTCGACTGCCAACTGAAAAATTATGTTCGAAAAGGAATCGGCATTTTGAATAAAAAAAAAGAAAATAGATCAATAGCGTTTTAAAGAATATTTACCTTAAAAGAATCGTAATTTACAGCAGATGAATATTACAGTAGACATTCAGATAATATTTTTGTAACGTTTCTTTAACAAAATGACATCCAATGTCTATACGAGCTCGATAGATGAATACGAATTTATTTTTTATTTACACATTATTGTGATTTTTCCTTTGGTATAAGCTTGTTGTTTGCAGTTTTCTGAAGGTGATTCAACAATGACAATACATTTATTTTTAATTGGACATTGCCTTCTGTTATGGATGAGAAATGGGGTCATGTTTATTAAAGGAAATTGATCAAAATTTAGATACTGGTGGTGGCAATAAGCAGTAAACATTCTGAATACCCGGGTATCCTAAAGTGTTTTCTTTTTTGAAGATGTGTTTTTAATCAGTGAGAGATCGAAAGTTAATAAGATATTTTATGGCCACTTTAGTTTGCACATTTCAAGCAGTAAAGTATCACCGAATAAAACAGACTGATTGTTAGACATATGGTTACAAAGAGAAAAGGGGAAAGGCCGAGAGAACGGTATAAGTGAGTACAGATGGGGGTACTTTAGCTCGGAAATATTTCACTCAGTCCAGACTATTATCGGGCGAGGAAGAAAAATATGAGTCGGGTAATGAGAATCAACAGTACTTATTGAAAGAATTTCTTTTCCTCCCCCACCTTCTCCATTCCCTTACTTTCTCTGGGGCTTTCACTCTATCGGTCTTAAATCTAACGACGTCGACGAAGTCCAAAAAGGAGATCGAAAGGGAGAGCAGAGGAATGAGAGAGAGAGAGAGGGAAAGCAAAGGATAAGGGGAGTGAGAAGAAAGTAAAATTGTTTCAATATATGTACAATTATAGATGGATGAAATCGTTCCCCGAGAAAGACTTCTATTGACCTGAGGGACTATTATTCAAGTTATAGTTTGTGCGCGAGCGAAAGTTTGTCTTGGATCGAGAGTATTAATGCGGCTCGCGAGCGACGGATTAAGGGCCGCTCGATAACAGCCTACCTACATCCCGCAGCGGACGAGCACAATGACGATGACGAGGACCGTCATCACGATCCCTGGTCATTCCAATTTGGCACGCGCCGACAGGGGAATCTAGGACGGCTCATTAAACCAATCCGTGGGCGCCCACGGGGGTGATGTCAACAGCGCGCTGATATTACTGATCACCAAAGTCGAGTCAAATGACAATCCGATGAAAGAAATAGATTTTTATTGTGCCGATGAAAAGTTATTTTCCTCCCTCATTTTTTGTCAATTTATATCATAAATATGAGAATTATGAGGCAGATTAATTATTTCATTACATGGATAAAATAAATCTAGATTTATGTCAATGAATATGTACTTGAAAATATTTCGTCATTCAAATATTGGGGTCAGGGCCATTTTTCGGCTTTTAATCCACTAAGAACGAATATTACAAATGCTTTGCAATAAAAATCATTCATGATATAAAACTTTTTAAAATAAGATGACGAAATTTTCCTACCTATTTTTTCTGGCGTCGATTCATTTGAGGAACTTGTATATGCTCTTGTACTACTTGTTTCCGATGAAGGCGATAAATCGTCACGTATGCTCTGTCGGTCGCAAGACATTGAATTGTCCGTGTACGAATCAAACATCGACGCCGACGTCGAATTCAAATGAACAGGTGAACGCTGCTGGAATGATGTCGGAGTCGAAATGGTCGGTGAAGACGGCACAAAAGGCGGTGAGCAAGTTGTCGGAGACGAAGCCAGTGGTCCAGGGAAGGAAGAACAGGGGTAAGGACGAGGGGCCACTGGTCCGTGATCGGCAGGGTAAATGCCAGGGGCGTTGCTGTACCAATTCCCCGTTCCTAGTCGGTCGAAGGCATCGTAATCGGAGCAGGGAAAGAGCGAGGTAGCACCGAGAGAACCACGGTAGGCATCCCGGTAACAGACGGCATCACTCGAGGCAATATGCTGCATATCCATGGTTAAAAAGCCCAGCGAGTATTACTCCTCGATATCAACGCTACTCGTCCGACGACACAGCACGGTCTGCTGCCCGAGCCACCAGCGCGACTAAGGTTATACTTTTGCGTCTGGTTGGATACGCGTAAACACTCGTTCTAGTTGCTAGCAGCCACACATCAATCATTACTCACTTCAGCTCAAAGGGACAGTATTAAAATCCAATGAGGGCCGAAATCACTTGTTCGACCAATACCCCATTCGCGCATCCGTCCTTACTCCCGACCTCGAACAATTAGGACGTGTACTTGACGCTCAATCAGAAGAATGCTAAAACCAATCGAAACTCATTTTTATCACAGATAAAATTTAAAAAATAGAAACAAATTCATGACGAAGATAATTATTTACAATCCCCAGATCAATAAAACATTCATATCTTTGATAATTTCCGATCAATAACCATGTATGTATACACAAACTATCGTAGACATACCTTAGACAGTATAACAGGCGATCAGACCAAATTAACGTGTTATTCTTGCATTTTGGAAGAGAAAACTTTCACTGTCGATAAGAAAATTCATAAGATGATCCCTGAATTTTACAAAATACCACATCTGCCATCCTACAAACGTAGAATGTGGAACCCAGGGCGGGGCATTTGAATACACACAACCCTGGATGGATTCCGACAATCGCTCGTCATCCTCCTGTTGACATACAATACCATGGCTTTGAATGTCCATATTTCAGTCAAATTCATCGTAAAATCTTAAATTTCCATGAAATATGTTAGAAAATATTCTAAACTTTTCAAAACTTTGAGAAATATTCAGAAAGGTCGCTCAGAAATATGCGAAAATTGCCCCAAAATACGACGCGTACATCCAGTGGCGGCAAGGGTGCCGAGACGCCATGGTGTCGACTTGCTCCCCATATGGGTGACGAATGTCCTGTTTTGAGCTCTAGATGGCGCTGATATGTTAACCAATATATCGGCTGAATGCCGGAGAAAAAAAAATCAAATTTTTCTCATTTATTTTGCATTTTATTTGGTTGAAATCGAAGAAGGAGAAATCACATTTCGTCATCCTCAAGTCTGTCGATTGATTTTGAACACTTACATACTAGGATGACCCTATTAACAAATTATACTGTCTTATTCTCTATTTCTGGTCATACATTATAAAGATAAGACCTTACAGAAAATATTGAGTTACTTTTTTGGCAATATTTTTGGAAATTATTTCTTTTAAACTGCTTCAAACTAATGATATTGTGGGTGACGACGAACGCACTAGACGCAGTAGCTACAGGGTACCCCTACACTTGCTTCCCGCACAGCCGCCGAAGCGCGAGTACATTCGAGAGCACGGGGTCATTAGTTCAACTTCATACATTTGTGGGGCATCAATTTATCTAAAAAATTCTGAATTTCGTTCATCAAATAATAACTTATTTCACTAATCTTGACTACGGTTATGAGAGGCAATCTGGAGCCATTCACTTCTCATATCTACCCCCACCTCCTTGGCTATTGACTGGAGGCTGGTTTCCTAAGTTGAGTAATATGTAGCGAACGCACAGATTGGACTTTCCAGGCTCGTACGCAACGATTAGATTTAAGAAAATAACAAAAAATCTTTAAAAAAATATTGGTTCAAAATTTGGCTTTTTAAAAATTGGTTTAGACCTATTCTAATTATTCTGTATCATTTATTATTTTTATTATTGATGAAATAATTAATTAATTAATCAATTATGTAATGATGTGTATAGTGATTGAAGTGGATGAAGAGCTGGCCATGTATAAAACCCCAAATTTCACCGCAGCTCCAGCAGTCGGCTGTCAGAGTTACTGCAGAGTAGAAGGCTCGGCACTCTAAAAATGTGGCACTTTGTCAGGATATTTCAGTGAATTCTTCTTACTTTGGAATATCATCCGAGGCTTGGATCACCCTGCATTCATGTTGTTTGGAAACTAGATGTGTGGAGTCATATTAACAGTGAAATATCTTGATCGGTCAGGTAGACAAAACGGTTTGCGTCGAATGCCAGCCGAGACTCCCGTCATCCCAAAGCGTCGTTGGCAGACAGTCGAGCTGCAGTGTGATTATGCGGTAAGTGGTTGCGTGTACATGTGTCGTCTGCTTCAAACACTACCCTCAAATGATACACCATATTTTCTTAAAGGCGTTGAATGATAAGATTTTCCCCCTCTCTCACCCATCATAATTATATGAATTTTACATCATCGGTGAAAATTTTGCTGTAGCAAAAAGAGATTCCTCAAAACGTTCCCAATTCCAAATCAAATTTTGTTAACAGGTGGTGTATGCTATAGGACTGTCATATGACATGTCTAGTATCATGTTATATTATGCTGATTGTTCTTTATTTTTCACATTAACCATCTTTAGCAGTAAATGTAAGAAAATTTGTGAATAGGAACATTGATGTGTAGAAAAGTGATGTCCAATCAGAGAGTTGAAACATTCATGTTGACTTCATGTTAGCGGCTTGGTGCCGAGTCCTAGAAGAGGGTCACGCATGTAAACAGATTGGGTTTAGGGGGAGGAGCATAAAAGTGCGTTGTTTTCCATTTACAAACAGTCGGGGGTAGAGTTCCCAGGGTATAATTAAACCAGGAAATATGAGGGTTTTTAACCTCGGGAAATGTTGTGTTTGAAAAAAAAGGAAATGGAAAATCCCAAATTTATTTCGAAAATAATACTTATAGCAAAAATGAAAGTAGAAGTTGTCGGCTAATATGAGTTTCTATGACGCGTGTGAAATGCGTACACGAACATTGGTATAACATAATTGATGTATTAATCAAGATATTGATAAAAATTAATTCTTAACCAGAAACTATCGTGTTTATAAGTGATATCATCAACATTTAAGACAATGGAATCGACACAATCTTCATATGTTGCCTCGAAATGATCACATTCATAAACGTGTCTCAGGGGTTGTGATGGAAGCTTGTATATCAAGGAGCAGGATTAATTGACCAATTTCGCGACATATTTGGTTAATTAGAGAGGTATTGTCCTGTGATATCATGACATTTTGAGATTTGATGAACAGATTTTTGTGTGAAACACATATTAGATCAGTGCTTGCATCTTTGAAGTCCTCCATGCCAGGCCTCGTGTAAAAATCAAACTCTTGAACACGTGCTCTCGATGCAAATTAGTCTCTTGCAAGTCTTTTCTACAAAATCCCCCGGTATCTCGAAATTCACAGTTCTGATTATTTCTTTGCTCTTTCATCCCAGATGATGCTACATCTCTTTGTCCATTTTTGCTCATAACTTTCCCTCATCTGTTCTTTACAGTAATTTATTTCTTTTGTTTGAAGATGATATGAGGTGAAAAAGGACTCCGTGTTTTGTCTTCGCGTACGTCTAGATATGTTTGTTTGGACGCGATGGGGCTTTAATGACGCCATCATGAGGCGTAAGATGCTCTCGGGAGCTTTGTCCGATGGGCCGCATCAAACATCCATATCGTACATAATCACAAATGGCTATAATATTTACCGCATGTCGAAAGAAATATTGACTACTAATAAACCAATAATGACATAATAATGAACTAACAATGTTCACTTAGTTCATGCACTATCGATCCTGCGAAACTGTAAGATCGTATTAAAATGCTTATTAACGTGGCCATGATTAATGGTCACATCATGTTAAATGTTACAGATATATCGCGGCAGATATATAGAATATAATGGCGATATTTTTGGAAACCCTTATGATATGGATTATCGCTACTGCAAAAAAGTTTCGATTCGTCTGTGATTAATTAGTAGGTCCATATACTTTGACTTCATCCTCGTTGAAAGTGTTAGCAATAAAAGATGAGTACATGTAGCTTTGATTTGCTTCATTTAATAACTTGACCTTGCAATTAGGGTGTTCATTTTGTTGAAAACTTTTTCCGTCTTTTACAAAGCATTTAGACATTTTCCTGTAGCATCTCGAGCTCTTCATCCAATTTTTTTCAGATGATAAAGCTTCTACATTTATTTGAACTTAGTTTATATTCTAATAATGTAATTACAACTTAAATTTCGGAAAGCAATCATTTCATTTGTGATAAGTGTGTATAGTGTAATAATCATGATAATACCATTCCATAACCAAGAAAATACAAGCTCTTAAAACATATAATTACCATTGAAATATCATTTCAACCTATCAATAACTTTAAACAGTATTCAAATTACAATTTTCTAGAGGTACCATTTAATAGATAAAGTGTTGACAAATTTACAAATGTCTTAATATCTATCAGAGGAAGATTTGTCATGTTCATCATCACACATAAAAATGTTGACCCCTGGGTGACACCAGACACTAATGACAAAGGTAGACAGGGGTAAATGGGTGTGCCCCTATGATGGGGATCCACCAACGCGATTGCCTAACAAACCATCCTTTCTTCTCCAAAGCGTCTGTCTTTGTGCGATTTAGGGACACCATAGACGTGACATTGGATCATGTGTTATCCCGAGATCAAAAGTGGTTGCTTTGTGTCCTTTCGACATATCAATTTCATAATTGTGTGTGATCAGTCGGTTGTAAATTATGATACTGAAACAAGAACAAAAGCATGAGTTTGGAAGAGAGTGGGATTCGAGGCATTTCTTCATTGAAACGGAAATCAAAAGAATAAAGTTATGAATGAGAGAAATAGAAACTTTCTCATCCTGGCTCTTCGCTCTGGACTTGCTTGTAATAATACCGATAAAATATCGTGTTTTCATAATGTTCGTCTAGGATAACAGCTCAAATCCGACATGTTTCCGTCAGCTTTCATTATCTGTTATCATACCCTCATTTTTTTGGTATCCATAACGATCGCTATGGTATGACTACTTTCGTGCACGTTGTGCATTTGGAGGTAATGCGAACTGTCATAAGAAATTGGGGTTGGTTTCCAAAATGCAACCCGTGGCGGGTGCATCGTGGATCGCATTTGGGACCATGGGGTGCAGGGGTGTGCTTATCGGGGCAATGTTTACCCCCCTTTGAGGGATCGCTTGGGCTTGTTTGGGGCTCAGGCACTTGCTCGCACCTGTGTTATGTACATTAATTTCATTTTACCCCTTGTAACCCCTGTCTTTTCATTTCATATTTCATACACTTGGCCGTGTCCTTCCTTTTCTAGGTGTTTAACCCGATGGTTTGTGTGTTTAGGACTGATGGTGTGAGTTTGAACAATTACGGTTATGTTTACAGACGCAGATCTCAAATTTGTCGATTGTATGGACAGCTTAATGTAGATCACAAACAACAACTTTTATTCATTTTCTTACAAGAAAGGTTAATTTCTGTTGAGAAAGGTGTGACTATTTCCAGCATGATAAATTTAGTGCTATAAATAAATTGCTAATGTAAAACATTAACTGTACTACATAACAAGTCGAATAGTAATCATGAAATATGCTGTCATGATTTACTGCTTATTTGTAGTTCATTTGTAAAGATATTTTGACAACAAACACATGGTGCAACAAATTCGAAAAGAAGTATACGTCGTTGAACTACTAAAGCTTTAGATATCAGTTGAAAACCCATTTTTTTAAATACATTTTGATTTGTTTAATTTTTAAACGACCCTATTGGAAATGTGCGTCAATGTTCTTATTGGACGATTGCGTTGGGAAATTAATTTTTTTCCAACTGGAAGTATTATTCCGCTTCGTGTTTGGCAGATACTCATTGATTAAAAAAAAATTGACTATCGATTTTTTATCTTTGTAATTCAATAATATTCTATTGTATTTATATTCTATACTTTGGTCTATATGTATATATATGTATATTTACGTGGCATTTATCAAGAAAAATTTAAATCCCTCAGCGCATGCGCAAAGAGATGCACAGTTCACACATAAACAGGTTTCATGAACGTACAGTCGTAAAATTATATGCCTTTATTTCATAGGAGAGATATGTATTCCGAATAGAAGAAATTATCTTTTAAAAAAAAAGAGAACATTGAATATTGAAGGAGGGAGCTGACGCCATCTGTTAAAACGATTTAAAGCTTTTCATTTTGTCGGGCCGGCCTTTCATACTTTCTTCATATATATGAAACTTTTTTTCTGTTTTGTTTTAGTATGATTATAAGGGCTTAATGATTGGCTTCAAACAAGGAAGCATCGCGGGGCCTTAACCCCATGGGGACCAAGGGGCACTCGGCGGCTTGTGCGAATGTAATGAGAATAACAGAAAAAGAAAGAATGAAAATGGTGAAAATGGTCTGATGTAATTATCGCAAATTTCCTTCTTCACATCCTTGCGATATTATTTCATAAAAGCGCGCCTTTTTGTGTGCAAACCCTTTCTTTTGCTTACTTTGTTTTTCAAGTTTTCAAGTCTGTAAATTCAAGTTCAAAATGCAGATTTAAGGGGGCATATTTGTTACAATAAGCCCAACAAATATCAATGACATTTTGAAGAATGAATAAATATCAGGCATTCATGTATTGATTAGCAACAAATCAATGTATTGTTTAAAAAGATGTCTATTAAACATCAATCCAAAGCAACCTGTTTTTTTTCTCATATCGGTTTTAAATCATGGGGAAAAATNTAGTGAAGCCTCGTGATCATCCGTCACGTGATACACAGAAAGTAGTTCAAATTTTGGTTGAAAAAAGTGCGGTAGTTGTTGTCTTTGCTATTGTTTTGAAAAAAAGGTGGTGGGATTGTGGTGGTAGTGGTGACAGTGTGGTTTGTCAGTTTTATTTCATTCATTTGAATACGGTATGTAATGCGATGATTGATTGATGGTGGTAGTATAGTGGTGGTGGTGGTGGTGGCGGTGGTAGATGTTTTGGTGGTGGGTTGGTGGTGGTGGTGGTTGCGATTGTGGTAGTGGTGGTGGCGATGGTGGTAGTGGTGGTGGTGGTGGGGGGGGTGGTGATGGGGTGCTGGTGTTGGTGTCGATTATGGTGGTGGTAGTGGTAGTGGTAGTGGTGGTGATGGTGGTGATGGTGGTGATGGTGGTGGTGGTGCTACAGGTGGTGGTGGTGGTGTCGGTGGTTGATCAGTGTAGATACGGTGGACTGACATTCAGTGTACGCTCTTTAAGTTGATCCACCGTATGACCTGCGTCTGTTTTTTTTTCATTTTCAAACAAGAAGGCCGGGCCGACACAGGCTAAAAACGGAAGGGTGTGAGTTGGTCTTAAAGGAGAACTTGATCCAGAGATGTGTTGTCATAGGACGGGGAAACATAAGATGAAGAAGCTGAAAATTTTGAGAAAAATCAGATCCCACATTCAAAACTTGTGAAATTTCAAAGTTTCCATTTTCCCTTTAATGGGCATCCTTGAGTCGACAACTCTGGAAGAATCTGTGATGTCATAATGAATAATTCCCAATTCACTATGTACTAAAGAGTTTCTGCACGACATGCATTATGCATACATGTTCACATTTTCCTCCTTTTCAAGATAATAAGACAAAGTTTTTCTTTTTCGTTCGAGCATTATATAGCCGCATCAATTCTACAAGCATGGTGATGGTTCTTCATTTGATAGGATATGATATTGATCTATTTCTATCAAATTTATGTACATAGCGAATAGAGAGTTAGATATGGTGGCATCACAGATTATGCCAATGTTGCCAACTCAAGGATGTCCATCAGATGTGGCAATGAAAACGTGACGTCATCAATTTAAACTTGCAAACTTTGGCAGTCACATTATTACGTATCCGGTTTATAGCAGTATGAATTATCACTGATCTATTGTTTCAAATTTTAAAATCCCAAGTCTAATATCTGGAATTAGACGGAGTGTTGAAAGGGCAACTGTTAACCACATACTAATCTTGGACCAGGGCCCCGTAACACAAAAGAGATATATATAGTCGCTTTTTGCGATCAATCGCAAAATTGTATACATGATTTCCCATAGACTTGCGATTGATATCAATCATACGATTGATTGGAAATCTTTATGATACGGGGCCTAGGAATATCTTTCATTTTACCAGGCACTCTAACCACCTCCCTAGACCGCTCCATACAATCCCAACCTCATTCAACCCCTGTCTAACCCATCCACCTCTCATCTTTCCCCATCTATTCGAAGTTTTCCAAAAAAAGCTGTCATCCTCAATCTCGATCACGTCTCGTACGTCTTCATGTATTGGTCAAGGCAGGGAGCAATCTGTTGATACAATCACAAACCCTAACACAACCTCTATACACGAGGACGATCCACGCACGCTTCAAAAAAAAGTCGGCATTGATAATTTCTTTCACAGCCCGATTTCATTTTATCCACGTTTCTGTACCAATGACCGAACTATTTGCACTTTCCTCGCTTTTGGAAAGTAGAAACTGTGACGAATCTGCGCTGGAAATATAAATATTGTTATTTAGTTGTTCGTAATGAAGTAGCAATTTGTATATTTTAATCAAACATCTGATACAGTGTGTTAGAGTATTTTAACTCTGCGCGAATGTTTTGATTTTGAAATAAACCTTTATCATTTGGCCCATATTCATACAATTATCATGAATACACTCGTTTATACACTTGATACTTGTTATATCATATTTAAGGATTATAATGGGATATTATTGCTAAAGCCTGAGCTTTCAGATTTATTTTTTTCTAATACTATCAAATGTCCTGGGGCCAATAATTGCACGAAATGGTCTTATCTTCTTGTTAAGACGTCTTGACATTTTGCACCATCCTTTTAGCGCAGACTTATCAACATTTATGTCTATGTTAAGAGGTTGTTCGCACAAGAAATAAAGACGTCTTAGCATGCAGAAAGAGAATAGCTAAGACTATATTTTATGTAATGGGCTCCTGATTTATTCCTCAAAATCACATAGCAAATTTTGTATGAACATCAAACGTGGATAAATTCTTTCCGTGACATTTTCTATCTTGGTTCTTTCTCTTTGATCTCGGTGATTTTTCATACTTTGACCAGCTGGTCTCATCTTAAACTGCATGTTTTTGACGCCATCGCATTGTCCATTCGTTTGACCTACAGATTTGGTTGTACAGGTGGTGGAGCTATCTGTCCTCATAAACGAGGGGCTTCAAAATCATCAAAACAAACTTGAACTTGGACATTTGGAAATAGCGTCCGATGCTTTGTACCATGAAGTTTTTTGTTAATATTTTAATACGTCCATCACAAAAAGATCATAATTAATGCTTCACGTATTGTCTTACTCAAAACTCGACATTGTCCTGAATTTGTTTTCAAAAGATTGTCACCGTTTTCATGATCCGGTATCTAAAGAGGACTGTTACATGAGCTGGGGCCTGTAACATAACAGATGCAATTAAACTTACGATAAATATTAATCGTAAGTCTATGGCAAATCATGTACCATAGAGACACGATTAATTGAAAACTTATCGTATCTCCTTTATGTTACAGGCCCCAGAAATGAATACAATATTCGTACCAAATTATAATATCCAGGGGGTAGTTAGTCTTTGCATCTCATAGTGGATATTTAGTTACAATCCCATCAAAATAATAACTAGATATTTCTATGAGTTGTTTTGTTGTTAGAAAGGCGTAACGAAAAACAGTTCATTCTATCTTTGTCTTGATGGGCAAGTTATGTATCAGTTTGTCTGTTCAAACAAGCAAGTCTCCCCCGTTTATGATTTATGGCCTTGCCGCAGAAGCCGTATCTCCATCATAGCACNAGACCATGTATATATTGCTCCAGACACGATTAACATTTTTATCATACTATTTTCGAAGAAATATTTTCTTTTTTTGTAATGCCTCCACCATACCAAAAGGTGGAGTCGAAGGCAATGATAACACGGTGTAAACTATTTCCGTAAAGTTAACAGTTAAGTCGAACGCCAATTCAATGCGCCCTTGTACATGTTATAATGCTTTTCAAATCGGGACCGGCTTGTGATCCGCTGTTGTGATCTGCCGTTGTGTCCGCACAGTTCAATACACGGCATACGGTTCTATTGTCAATGACCCACTTTATTTTGCGGAAATATGTTATATCGTGTTTAATATGTTTTCGGGTTGTCTGTCCGTCTGTCCGTCTGTGCGTCCGCGCGACCATCCGTACGAATCTCTGTATCGCTATAACGTCAGAACCAATGAACGGATTTTGACCAAACTTTGCTCAAGCATGTATAACTAACCATATGAGGATTGAGGATGAACTAAATAAATCTTTGGTTTAGGGGGAGGTCAAACTTTAAAGGTCCCAATGCCGCCAAAAATCACCCAAAGTACCAAAGTTACCACGATTACTTCAGAAAAGGTAAAAAACAATTTTGAGTAAGTCTCGCTCATTTATGAATAAGCATGGGAGGATGAACTGGTAGTCTTCCGACTCCACGCAGCAGAGAATTTCAAATGTGATTTATTTTTCAAACACGTGTTTGGATGACTTAAGATTTTAACATTCCCTAGATAACTATATAATTATATTTCCGTGAATTGAATTGGGTCATGGAACAAAACATCCGTACGCCGTGTATTGAGCTGTGCGGACACAACAATCACAAGCCGGTTCCGATTTGAATAGAAGTATAAAGGAGCATATATCAATGGTCTGTCTATCTGACATCATCCATACAGTCGAATACGTATTATTACATATGGAAGCGTTGTTCTTCAGAACTTGGTATTTGTAAATTGTAAATTGATTTATTAATCTTCTTTGACATCAAAAATCAATATTCTGTTCATACAAATGATTTTTCCTTCTTGAAGCGATATTAAATGTTAACGAAATTGTTATTCTTTTTTAATATCAAAATGCCATAGAGCATGATAAACTGCATGAAATCATTTTCTTCTAGGCAACTGCACACTGTAACCTCAAATCCCGTTTTAGTATCCTTAGAGTGCGTATAAATACTACACTTGACAACATCGCTGTTAATTCTAGCACTTTTTTCTTTCAGAGCTTGAATGGCACCACATACAAGAAAATAAACACCTCGTGTACAGTTCCGATACCCAGCAAAACCCAGCGAGCTAATTTAACCCATTGGCTACTGGAACCAGGAAGTCTATTCACAAAGTCTACAGAATTCAGTAGGCAATGGGTTAACACCGACTAGGTGTTCACATTGGGCAACACCAGAAAAATGTTAGAACAGCATCAAGGGGAATTAATCTATTGCTGATACGGAATGAAATATCTTATCTTTGACACCGGGGTGTATTATTTTAAGTATGACACCGTTGTAATCAATTCAATTTTGTTGGCATTGTAATAAAACTTTATTGTGTTGGTGTTGCGCATTATGAACACCGAGTCGATTTAAATTAATAACACCCTGATTTCTGTTGTGTACAAGCACCGACAGTGTAATGTGCGATTTCACCGTGAGTGACACGTGTTATCTGAAAAAAAACAGGTTTCATTTCTCTTTCACGACAGACCTCCGTCAACCTCTGTGTCAATCCGCAACAAATCATAAAAATATTATCTCTTAGAAACCATTCATTCCACTCACACCATATAAGGGCATACCCCAACATCTTACCGCGTCCTCTATAAAATACGGATAAGCCAGGGTGTACGGGCCGGGGGGGGGGAAGATGTGACGAATGTGAAAATATTGAAAACATTTTGAACATAGAGAGGAAACTTTTATGAATATGCTTGTCAATTTTGGGAGCGAAATGAATGGGTAGGTTTGAAAGTAATGTGCGACCGACACCTTCTGCGCCTGCGTCGGCCCATTATTTTTTTGACAATTAAAAATCGTTGTTCCCCTGGACGCAAAAAGATGCAGGTCGTACGGTGGACTGACGTTCGGCGAACGCTCATTTGGCGCAAGTGAACTGCCAGTCCACCGTCTGATCGGCGTATACTGCGCTCTCAGGGAACATTCTTTATTTCATAAAACGCTGGGCCGACGCAGGCTAAAAACGCAAAAGTTTGAGTCGGCCTTTAGACTTGAAGGGAATAGGAGGGAAAATGAAGGGTAGAAGGAGAAGGAGAAGAAGAAGAGTAAGAAGAAGAAGCAGGAGAAGAAGAAGAAGAAGAAGAAGAAGAAGAAGAAGAAGCAGGAGAAGAAGAAGAAGAAGAAGAAGAAGAAGAAGAAGAAGAAGAAGAAGAAGAGGAAGAAGAAGAAAAAGAAAAAGAAGAACAAGAAGAACAAGAAGAACAAGAAGGAGAACAAGAAGAGGAGGAGGAGGAAGAGGAGGAGGAGGAGTGAAAATAGTTGATTTGATGAGATAAAGTTGGGGGTCATTAATGCTTATGTTAACACATTATTTATTTTTTTTTTTAATATTATAATGATTTCTGACTAATGACTAGCTCGGCCTATCTGGCTTTTCATCTAGTCAATTTTGATAAACTATTTTCAGAGTGGACATAGATGAAGAAGATACAGTTTGCAGTTTTAGAGGATTTTCAATATGAAAAATTGGTTTCCTTAATTAATCGTTAGACTTGTATTAAGGTCACAGGCATAATTCGAAAAGTTAAATCATCATTTAGATGGCTCTGTTGACTTGACATGACATATTGTTCGGTTTATTTCTGACAACTGTTTTCAGGACAAAATTGATGCAGAACTAATGGTTTCTGTCGAACGGGTAAAAGGGAAATGGTTTGATTGTGACCAGCAGCTGCGGCAGAGTTTGATTTAGAGTGTGCACCAACCATTTATCATATCATGCAGATTGTTTGAATAATTGTGCTATCCTTAAAAAAATAAGGTTATAATTGTTGAATTCAGTTGACTTATTATTTGAAACGTTAATTATGTTCGCCATTCAGTAAAGGATATAACGGAATATATTTGCAAGATTGTTGCCTATGACCTTTT
>BQKZ01003516.1:0-10913 GCA_036244855.1 Temnopleurus reevesii
GATGACGTCGTTGAATTAGCTTAATAAAGTTATTGTGTTAACCAAGCCATACACTCCTCAGAGTCATCATTATTGCACCAGGACGTTTCCCCACCTTTGTAATAGGAGAGACCGACGTTCTTATGCACACTTACATGGAAACTAATGTTGATGAAGAAGACACCGACGGATATCTCGTCCTAAACGCAACGGACCAGGAAATCGTTGAAATACATTCGGTGGGCACTGGCTCTGGCTCTCATTCGGACAACGATAACACATGTGTGCCTTCTGAACACGAGTACAGTTATGTGGAATCACCTTGTCCAAATACACACAATGACGGTGAAGAGGAAGACTACGATGGATATGTTGTCCCGGACAAGGCTTCGGCAGAATCCACCTACTACCTAACAGTCTTAGAGGATGAACCAACTAGTGAAGAAATCAAACCAGCCCACAACCTAGAAACTGTCGAAGAATATTTAGAAATTGACTCTCAATCTGGCTCGAGATATAGCCAACCAGACATGAGTGTGGATATTGCACACGAGTACGAAGACGTGAACATACACCGTGACGATAGAGGTGAAGAAGACAGCGATGGATGCCTAGTCACAGACGTAGATTTGGCAGAATCTAACTACTATCTTGTGCTGTTGGAGGACGAACCAAATGACTCCTTACCGTGACTTATTAATAAGTCAATCGTTACAGGACAAGTTCCAAAAATCTTGAAAAAACAAGATTTTTTTTTCCAATATACAAGACTGGTAATATATGAATATTTCCACCCAAATTAATTACAGACCAATTTCGATATTATCCATAGTAAGTAAGATTCTAGAAAAAGCTGTTTCAAGATTATTAAGACTGCTCAAAGAAATATTAGTGTAATTAAACGAGCAAAGAGTTATGTTCCAACTCGGTCACTAAAACTTCGTTGTCATTCCAGCGTCTTTCCTCGTTTTGATTGCTGTTCATCAGTATGGTCCGATAGATTTCAAAGACTACAAAAAGTGCAAAAGCGGGCTGCTCGTGTAGTGTTGGGAGAAAGATTCGATGAATCAGCAAAATATATGTTTAGCCGATTAGGTTTAGATGCCTATTCAGACACGCTTGCAATATGCAGCCATGGCACCTGAATATCTAAAACAAGACTTACAACATGTCAGGACTCTACATGATCACAACCCAACATATGATGTTAGAGATACATTGCGTGTACCTAGATTTAGGAGAGACACATACAAACATATTAATATCTGTAATCTTCCATTTAAATGTTGCCTACTTTAACCCTAAAAAGCCCAAGCTATTTTGATATCTCTGTGGCCCAAGGGGGCACAAAGTGTTCTCCTCGAGAACTTCCACAATATTTAGTGGATCTGGCTAAGATTTGGCACAGATGTAGAGCAAGTTATAACCTACAATTTGGGATCATTGGAATATGGCAAGGTCACCATTTGAAGGCGCAATTCAATTCAATATATTTTTTTTAAAAGGTGGGAATTATGTGACGTTTTACATATGGTCTATTAAAAGCAATATTATGAACAGAAATGTGACTAAAATGGGATTTTATTCCTCTTTACCATCTTAGGAACATATTCCATGACTAAGTTGAGCACATAAGATGCATTTAAAGGTCAAAATATGACAAAAAATGCACCATGTCACATGTAACACAATATTGATGATAGAGGGCGCCAGACAGCTTTTGAAAATCTCCTGTTATTCCTTACAATTTTCACTTTTTATGCTCCAATCTTCACCAACATTATCTCTAGGGCTTTCTGAAAGTGTCTGAGTCACTTTTCTTTGGATTAAGTACGAAAAAATGTTTGAAAAAATATTTAATAACTATGCAAAAAGTGACAAAAACAAAGAAAAAACAAAAGAAATTGTCGGAAACCATGTTTTCTGTTCTAGATCCACAAAAGCCTGGAAGAGAGCAAAATAAACTAAAACATTTGGAGCTGAAAAACTGACCTTATTTGTAAAACAGACAAACATGCCGTTTGTTTTATGGTTGCCATGGTAACATGAACTACGGGATAATAATAAAAATTATACCATGATGTCTGCAACAAAATTTCAGAAAAAGTCACCTAATTAGAACGTAATCGGCCCAAACATGTAGGAGTGGTTCACGATTATGTGATAGGGGGGGGGGGGGGCAAAGTTTTGAAATATTCTATGGAAACGTTATTGTCTATATTGTAAGCTATGAACTGTGAATTATTGGGGATAAATTTCAGCAAAGATGTTAATTCATAACTTCCCCTCTTGTCAATATACATATTAATGATATTACTTTATTTTTCAATTTGAGTATTTCACAATTTTCAATGTAGTATTCGATTTAATACTCAATTTAATTATTGAAAAGAATCAATATATCTTATTGAATGAAAAATTACGTAGTCAATTGGGATATTGTCTGTACATTTGTATATTTGTATACATTGTTATATTTATTATTTGCAAACAGGGCCTCATGGAAGACCACCAAATTGGTGAACTGGGCCTCCCTGTATAAAAATCAGAAATAAATAAATAGATAAATTTGGATCCATGTGTCTTACATCTAAATCAATATATCTTCAATGTGTCCAAGATCAGTACGTCTTAAGATATTTTTAATTATATTTGGATCAAAGTTACTCTAAATTGGATCATGTGTCTTTAATTTCGATCAGCGCCTCTGCATTTAGGATCAACATGTCATAAAGGTATATATTCATAATGACCGGGATGCAGAAAGTGATGTTAAACGTGCTGGTGTATTCACAAGTTGGTTTACATGCCTAAATATATCTGTGTAGGATATAAGTAGTACATTTTTGCTCGTATTCTGTGTATTTTACGTCGAACATGTCAATCAGCCATTATCCCTACGGTGTGCTAAGTGTTTTTGCACGGGGGAGCGTCGGCCTGAAATGGGCGGTGCGATCGGTGGTATTGTCTGCGGTGTGTGAGTTCGCGTTCATTTTGTACGTGAAGCATGTTACGACGGCAGCATCGATGTAGGTCTATCTACAATTTCGATTAAAACATCTACAATTCAATTTGGATCAATGTGTCTTCTTTAGTATTGATCAACGTTTCTGCAATTTCGATCAAATTGTTATCAATTTCAACCCGCATCAATTTGGCTCCAAACAGGATCAATGAATCCAGGATCAATCATGTCTTCAAAATAAATAAGTGCGTGAGCAATTAGGATGAACGTATGCTTATTTTGGTGCAAATATCATCAGGTCAATTTAGATCAAAGTGTCTCTAATTTTGATCAAGGTGTCCTTAGCTTGGATCAACGCATCTGCAATTTGGATCAACGTGTCTTCAATTTAGGTTAATATTTGATGTACAGCGCCATGAGCGTCAGTAATGACGGAATTGTGCGCTTTATAAAGAAACCACCATTATTATCATTATTATTACTATTATTATTATTATCATCATTATTATTATATCAAGATAAATGTGTCTTTTATCCAGAACAATATGTCCAAGATCAAAATCGAATCGATGAGTCAGCAATTTCGATCAACGTGTCTGGAATTTGGATCAACGTATCCAGGATATATATAATGTCTTTAATAAAAATCAAAGTGTGAGCAATCAGGATCAATGTATTTTTAACTTGAATCCATTAGTTACAAAAGAGGATAAAAGTGTCTTGAATTTGGAACAATGTGTTCTGTTTCTGAATTATGCGTCTGCCAATAAAGATAAAACGTGTCGAGGATCACAATTAAAATCAATGCGTCGGGAATTTGGATAAATATGTCTTTAATTTACATCAATGTTTAAACTTATGAGGATCAACATGTCTTCAATTTGGGTCAATATGTATTAATGAAGATCAATATGTCTGCCATTGGATCACTCTGTCTTAAATCAGAATCAGTGTATCCAGGATCAATGACAGGTCTATGTGATCCACTAAATATCAATGCCTCTACAAGTAGGAGCAATGTATCCTCAATTGGATCAAAATATCGTGAATTCAAATTTGATCAACAATCAAAGTGTCGTCATTTCTTTTTATCTATACATGTCTTCAAGTTGGACGAATTTGTCTTCAATCAGGATCTATTTGTTCAGGATCAATGTGTCTTTTTGACGACTCACTAAGTGTTCTTCAACACACAGTCATGTGTTTAATAAACAGTGTAATGTATTTGTATATATTCATTTTATAATTCCTATCCAACACAAACTCTGTTCTATGATATTCGCTCTTGTCGATCAATGACAGGTCTATGTGATCCACTAAAAATTAATGCGTATGCAATTAGGATCAATGTATCTTCTATTGGATCAAAATATCGTGAATTCAAATTTGATCAACAATCAAAGTGTCGTCATTTTTTTTAATCTATACATGTCTTCAAGTTGGACGAATTTGTCTTCAAAGCACCTGTATAGGATCAATGTGTCTTTAATTAAAATCAAAGCACCTGTATAGGATCAATGTGTCTTCAATCAAAATCAAAGCACCTGTATAGGATCAATGTGTCTTTAATTAAATTCAAAGCATCTGTAGAGGATCAATATGTCTTCAATTAAAATCAAAGTTTCTGTTATTACTAGGATCAACCTGTAATCAATTTGGTGCAATGCGTCTTCAATTAAGACCTATCGGTCCGAAATTTTGATCAATGTGTCTTATATATAGATTAAAAAGCTGAAATTGATTTTTGACGACTCACTTAGTGTTCTTCAACACACGGTCATATGTTTAATAAACAGTGTAATGTATTTGTATATATTTATTTTATAATTCCTATCCAACACAAACTCTGTTCTATGATATTCGCTCTTGTCGATCAATGACAGGTCTATGTGATCCACTAAAAATTAATGCGTCTGCAATTAGGATCAATGTATCTTCAATTGGATCAAAATATCGTGAATTCAAATTTGATCAACAATCAAAGTGTCGTCATTTTTTTTTCTCTATACATGTCTTCAAGTTGGACGAATTTGTCTTCAATCAGGATCTATTTGTTCAGGATCAATTTTTGACGAATCATTAAGTGTTCTTCAACACACGGTCATGTGTTTAGTTTAATAAACAGTGTAATGTATTTGTATATATTTATTTTCTAATTCCTATCCAACACAACCTCTGTTCTATGATATTCGGTCTTGTCCTTTAATCTGTTTGTTCTCCTATCAATCTATGTACAAATCATTCTACGTTTTGTTTTAAGATTATGAATTACTCGTTTGTACATCATTAGTTTATCTCTGTTGTTGAAGGAAATAAAAAAATATTATTGCGAATTACGAAATTTAATTTGAATTTGAAAACTCTTTATTTGCAACTGATGAAGCACGTGTCTATAGTTTTTGCAAGACCGTATTCGGGNACTGGCATTAACAAAAATATGAAATAAACGTTTCGTTTTGTCCAACTTTTCACGCCGTTGACTCCCCCACGATCCTAAATACGGCCTGTGTAGTTGCAATACCCTAGCCAAATGAATAAATAGATTTGAAAAAAATATTGGTAAATTGTTTTGAAAATAAAAATCCCCAACGAAAAAACAAACCACCAAGTGGAATCATGTGTCCAATATAGGCCGGTTTATTTATTAACAACTATGCTCTTTACACAAATAAAGATCTTGAAAACACGAATGCTTGTCTGAGGCTTCACCGATATATCAACAAGCAATGTATGCAATCTGGGGCCGATTGCACAAAGCCACGACAAGATAGTTATACGACAACTTTTAGAGATATCTTGTACAGCTAAGTTGTCAATGATCTTCGTAAATTCGTTTCACGAAGGGATACTAGCGTCCTCTTTGCTAAAGGTTAGCCTTGCTCACGAGATTAAGTATTATCTATATTTCAGCAAAATTATTATTTGTAATTACAAACAAAATTATGGAATTATAGTCGGAATTACACTACAGAGAAGTTTTCAACAATGATTTATATCCATCATAAACAATTATAATGCTTATTATTCGATGTTCAAAGACGGAAACAACTCCTTTCCTTATATCTTCGAAAGTTACAAACAACTGATAGGTCAGGCACCCCTATTTCGTTAGTCTAAAGTTTAGACATACAACAAACCGCGAATTGTTATATAACTATTTCCCTGAATTTTATCCCAGGTTTTGCTCTTAATTAGTTTGAATGAAATATGTTTACATATATCATAACAAATAATATCAATGATATTGTCAAATTCGATAAAAATCGATAGAATTTTGCCACAAAACATTGCACATTCTTTCAACAGGGTCTATAGTCACAGAAATGTTCTAATTCTATGACAAGCTGATATAAACATTTGTGTTAGAGCTTTGAAAAGGAAGTATTTCCCATAAAGCGTAATGTATTATGTATGTGTGTCGATTGTAATTCATTCATATCCTTTTAAAGAAAATAATTGTCTTTTTCCATGAAAATAAGTCATAAATCACTACATATTTCTTTTCCTGGGCAACTTTAGGCTTTGTTATCTCAATTTATAATTGTGAAATAATAATTATTCAGTAAATATGATTCTTTAAAAAAGATATATTTATTCTTGGTATTCTAAAATGAACTTCTCAAACATACGAAATAAAATCAGATTATAATTTGCCCAAAATCCCACCGAATTGGGATTTAAAACTGTCATTGAGCAACAATTTGTAACGTTTCATTTCGCGTACCATAAATTGAATGAAAATCACATGACGTAAGCGTGATAAAAAGATAAGACAGCTCTCCATGTGTCGTAACTCGCTAGAATGGACGTGTCCTTTGAGATAACTAGAATGTCTTCGGGAAACAGAAACGCGGACAATTACTCGATAAGCGCCCTTTTATAGGATAGCTAAGACCCTTTCGTGCAACTGGCCCCTGGATTCTAGGTACCGTTGTTCAATTGTTGCTCCAAAGGGAATACCACCAGACCTGATTATGCTCGTTGGCTAGTAACGTGTATAAATCATATTTTGATAGACCGGCTTATTCGAAGGAAAAATATTCTTCCTTAGACTCTTCCTTTCTCCTCCCCCTGCTCTTGGTCATTCAACCTTCTTCCAGGGCAGAAACAATGAAAGAGAAATGGATAGATAGAGGGAGAGTGTGGGGATAGAGAGGGAGAGAGAGATGGGGAATAGAGAGGGAGAGACAAAGGGGGATAGAGAGAAGGATAGAGAGAAGGGGAGAGGGGGTAGAGAGGGAGAGAGAGAGAGAGTGGATAGAGAGAAGGAGAGAGGGGGTAGAGAGGGAGAGAGAGGGGATAGAGAGAAGGATAGAGAGAAGGGGGGAGGGGGTAGAGAGGGAGAGAGAGAGTGGATAGAGAGAACAATAGAGAGAATGAGAGAGGGGGTATATAGGGATAGAGAGAAGGAGAGAGGGGAGCGGGGATAGAGAGAAGGAGAGAGGGGGATAGAAAGGGAGAGGGGGTAGACAGGGTAGAGAGGGAGAGATGGAGGGGTAGAGAGGAGAGAGGGGGATAGAGAGGGAGAGAGGGGGATAGAGAAGGTGTGAGAGTGAGAGAGGGGATAGACAAAGAAAGAGAAGGAGTGGTGGGGATGGGAGGGAGATTAAGAAAGATAATGATAATAATAATAATAATAATGATAATGATAATAATAATAACAACAATGTAATATATAAATATTTTCCATTTATGACATCAAATCATACTTCCCCTTTTGCTCTATGTTATACATGATTGAATCAATAAATAGGTGTGTGTTTTATAAATAATATACCGCGGCTTAAAGCAAACTGAACTTGAGTTCATCAATCCATCCGTTCGGTGGATATTTGGAATCTGGGCTTGAATTAAATCTACTCACATGGAGAATATTGATTTTGTTAATTGGTTTTAATTATTGTATGGATATTTCCTTCATAAATCAATAAACCCAGGAAGAAGAATCTCAACCAAATACAGGATAGCAATGCAAATGTGGTTCCATTACATTTTACACGGCTTACTCAGATGTTCTATTTGGAAAATGTGCCACAATGACCACCCAATGTAGAAAAAAAAATATGCTATTTTATGCTCTTTAGCGCGTACGCACTAAAAGCATAAAATAATGTCAAATTAACATTTCAAACGGTCGCAGAAGTGAAAACCTTTGAAAATTGCAAACCTACATTTCAATTTTGAAAGGTTTAATCAAACATGTATTAAGTGTTATAGTTCACAATTTCGAAAATGGCGTTACTCCAGTAAATGAATATTCCGCTTTTTGGAGTTTACAGAACAGTGCGTACAATAAAATGAAACGAACACTACATGCTATGCCCCGGTCACATAGGACCCCGGAAGCAACACGATTCACCCCGACTCGTTGTTCTGAGGCAATTAACTGTGAATTAACAAAGAGTCGGGGTGAATCGTGTTGCTTCTGGGGTCCTATGTGACCAGGGCTTAATCTATTAAAATCGGCAAAGCAGTGTATCGTTAAGAAAATCCGAAAATATAGATGATAATATATCAACTTCTTAAAACAAAACAAATACAACTCACGTCTTCTTTCAATGTAGTCCATTATGTCGAAATAATGTAAAAATCCTACACAAGACAATTTCCCTTTGAATCATGATCATAATACGCATAATGATGAGTGGTATGTTGTTGTAATATCCATGATACTTTATTCGACGATGCTTTCAACTTTTAACCCTCAAAAAATAAAAACTCACTTGTTTTTGTCTCGTAGTACATCGACCATAGACCATATCCTTTTCAGAAGTCATACTCAACCCCTCAGATCATGATCATAATACCACTAATGATGAGTGGTGTGTTGCTGTTGTCCACATTTTATACAACGATCCTTCTGACTTTTTAACACAAAACAAATAAAACTCACTTGTTTCTTTCTCATAGTCCATCATCGGGACAACGTTTTTTTTCTTCAAAAATCCTAAAGCCCCCTTCACACATACACGGTACGCAACACGGATGAACACGATGTGCCAACACGGTCTCAACTGGGTGCCAACACGATGTCAACACGAACGAGCAAGCAGTCAATACGGATATCACCAAAATAAGACCACTGTGTCTACACGGTGGTACACGATGTGTACACGATGACACACGGTACATCAAACGTTAATCTACCGTATGACCTGCGTCTTTATGCGTCCGGGATGAGTTTTTTTATCTAAAAAAAAACAACTCTCGGCCGACGCAGGCTAAAAAAAGCACAAGTGTGAGTTGGCCTTCACAGGTCGTATCAAGTGTATCAAATGGTCGGGACAATTGCTAATGCGCGGAAACGCCCCGAGATGTTGTGTATCTCATCTGTAACAGCCCCCTCCATCACACACACACAGACACACACACACACACACACACACACACACACACACACACACACACACACACACACATCCCCCTCTCCTCTCCCCCTATATCTTCTGTCGTTTACCCATCCAATTATTCTCTCATCCATCCCATTTTCTCTGTCTACTTTTATTTCATTTCCTAATTTTGCCAGGACCCATCTCATCGCATATCAAATCACACACACACACACACACACACACACACACACACACACACACACACACACAGTTGGGGTCAAAATTAACATTGCTAGATTGACAGAAAAAGAAGGGATTGACTCATGCAATGACATATTTTAGGCCAACATTAACTATGTTTGTATTATTCGTTTATCTAAAGCGTGTTCAATTATTTAAATAATATCTTTGAACAATATTTTTTTTCAATTGGAAAATAAAAAAAACAGATTTGGACACTCAATATTTTTACCTCGGGGCATTTCAAAGGGGTCATTCAAGTTTTAAGTAAGCCATGATATGATTCATAGAAAAAAAAAAGACAACTGTGTCAGCGGTGTGTCACATACGGAATGAGACTTTGCCCTGCATATATCTTTATAACAAGTTTTCAAGCTTGTCATTGATTAATTACTTGGGGGCAGAGTCAGAGTATATAAAGACATTGTCACACATTACGATTTTATTATCAAGAATAGATATTAATTCAATCAGTCTGACCAATATCATATTCAGAATCGTGAGAAAACGGCAAAGAATGCAAAGAAAATAAAGTGATAGGCCTCCAGGCACTATCAAGATATCTTTGAAAATTAAATAAAGCGTGCCACACACGCTTTATTCCCACACAGTGTTTTTATGTAGGTCATAATTCGGATCTTAGCATTTTTGGAGCATTTAACATTGATTTTCAAGCCTAATATTTTCAAGGTTTTGTTTATGAACACCATCAAGGTAGCATTTAGGATCTGGCAGTTTAGATTTTTTTTAAATGAAAACAACGTTATACAATTTCTTTAATTCCCCCCCCCCCACCCCTTGGATACATTCTTGTCCGTTTACCGAAGAAGAAATCTGATGAGTTGGCACATGTTCTTGCTCTCTATTAGTTTGATACGGCCCACCTTTTATGTTTGATCATGAGACATGAATTATATTGGCACATTATTAACCTATATCATAGCAGTGTGTAAATATTTGGAGTAAATATATATTATGAATAGGGCATAGTTTAAGTGGAGAAATATTTAGTTATCGTCATTGATAACAGTTAAACGTAATGCCTGATATCGTTCTAATATTGCAATGTTTGTGGCTATTTTTGTCAGTGCTATTAAATGCAGTTTGATTAATCGAAATGAAGAGGACAAAGTTTGATGGTTGTTGACAAAAGTTTATTTGTTATTATCAAGAGAAGTGTATGGTGGTACCTGATATACAAAAGTACAACATAATTTTGACAATGTCTTGGGTTAGATATAAAAATGATTATTATCTGAGGCTCGTCGCGACAAAAGGGCCCTTAAGCTGTTTACGCGTACGCGGTAAAACCCTGCGCGGTAGCGTGACGTCACAATGAGCTGAACAAGAGCGTTGGAAAAGCCTAGGTTTCATACAAGGCTTTATGCTAAATACAT
>BQKZ01003516.1:13940-29044 GCA_036244855.1 Temnopleurus reevesii
TATATGTAAAGATAATAATAATTATATTGGATGGCTTCATTTCATGAAATACCGGGAATATTGCACTCGTTAGGGCCAATATTGCACTCATCTTCGATTCGTGCAGTATTGCCCTAACTCGTGCAATATTCCCTGGTATTCCATTTATTGCCATCCAATATTATATAAATATTTACACAAAATCACATTTTTGACAAAAATATGTCAATTAATTACTTTACAGGTTACTTATTTCACAAAACATTTCAGTATAATATATTCAACAATTTATCTCATTGTACAAAGATACGTCTTCGGTCTCTTTGATTTATTGGGTACCATGTTGGGAAAGTATGCCAAAGGTAAAAATATCTAATTGATTAGCACATCGTACACCTTTTCCAAAACGGTGCATCAAAATGAATGGCATTATTTCTTCCATTCACTAAATGATATCAGAAATCGAATAAACCATCTTATCACGACACATATCAGGGTATAAGGCGATATATTTGTTTAAATGGACCACGAATCTTATCCACTTTGTTCATTTATATAAAAATCCATTTGATTAGAAACAATACATTATTTTTCATTCATTTGAATTTTTATTCAACCATACATTTATATCATTTTGACTATCTATGGACCACTGCATTGTGCAGACAGGTCTAAAATAAAGTTGAATTGAATTTGATTGATACATGATTTCGTCACTATAAGCTGAAGGGACAAAGGCATTGAACAAAGTAAACAATTTCCGTCCAATCATTACTGTGGAATAATGTCGAGCAGGTGTCGAAATGTTCAGTGAATAAACGCTGAAGCTATTTTACTTTGTGAAATATGAAGATATTAATTATGAATACGTGAATCAAATTGTTTATTTGCCCACTTATTTGTCCCTTCTGCTCACAGTGTTCACTTTCCGTATGAATCGACCACTTTCGTAATATAATTTATGCACGTTTCTTTGTCAAATGCAGAATTACAAACTATTCGTTCATCTAATGTAGAATAATCGCATTTCAATAGCGGGTAACATGCATCATTAACGTTGCTATGTTGTACAAACCTTGCTTAACCGACCTAGCAACGCTAATGTATGCAAGTAGCATTCTGAATACTGTACTGTCATTGTTTCCTGACAGCTAAATACATAGTTTGTCTTGGGGGAAACGAATATAAATTTGAATACATGACGAATATAAATTTGAATACATGACGAAAGTGGTCTATTGCTGAAGGAAACTTTGGATACACAAGCGTGATATTTACGTACTCCATTTCGGACTAATTTTCATTTTTCAATGTCATGGCTTGCGATTCTGGAAGCTCCTTGGTCATGGTTGTGTAGTACGTGTTCACTTTGCTATCATCCGTTCCGTACATTCCATGAAGACTCATGTCTGGGGAGAACTTAGAAGCCTCCGTCACCCTCCCCAGAGTTTCGGCCATGGTCCTTGTGTAGTGAGGGGCATTCCCGCAGCACAGTCCCACATACGGGATCTTGAGTTCGGCACAGCGCTTTGTGAACTTGACGATGTCTCCACGCGAGCAGAGAAGACAGTCTAGATCTACTGGGAACGCTCGTTGTCCTAGAAAGGGGCAACACGTTGAAATAATAATAAATGATAAAATTTATTCAAATGAAAGACTATTAACTTTAAAAAGCCCCTAATCATATAATTGCATGTAAACAAGAAATAAGATTGGACCCAAAATGGACCCAAAATGGACCCCTGTGGAACACCCTGGATTATTGGTTTACCAGCCAGCTATTGACAAAATAATCACTAGCAAGGGAAATTAAAATATTAAGTTCCTTAGCCACATGATGAATTGTAATAAATTCATGTGAACGCACACGTTCAAGGAAAATGTCCAAATGTCAGAACACCGGCCAAGCCAACCAAAAATAATTACCAGTCATTATTCCTACAGGACAAAATCCGGGTTGCCAATCATTGCTTTAGGTTCAGAGGGAACCACGTATCTTATAGTTTTACGTGCTTTAATAAATTTGGATTGGCACCTGTTTTCCTGTGATGCAGGTTTTCGGGAGTCACAATTATATTGATCTCAATACTGATCGAATGGGTTTGTTTCTATTCTCGAATACACGATTCTGATCTTATTAGTGGTTGGTACTGAATCATCTTCATACAGAACGGATTTGTTTAGTTTCCTACTATATTCGTAACTTCACCACTATTTGATTGGCCGTTAAATTTTAACGAGGATAGCTTATCATCCTAAAGGCCCCGTCACACCACATGCGGCACGCATTTACGCGATGTCTTATCTATGATTGGTCAATTGTTGATCATCTTTTGCGCGGAGTATGAAAAAACGAAGCTGGCCAATAACAAGCTGGGAACTGTGGAAATGCCGTACGGTACGTGTTTGGCGTGAACGGGACTTAAAGCTTTGTGTAATTAATCGGTTATGGCGCCACAGATCGATCATACCTGTAACGGGGTCCTTGATGCGAGTGAAGTTGGGTTCTTCCAGAGTGGTCCGATAAGGCACTGGTAGAGCAGCTAACGGAGCCTGTGAGGTAAAGATGTTCGAATATGATTCACTCATGAAACGATCGCTTAATAAACACCATCGTGTTTGTTGGATTGATTATACATAATTACAAGCTTACACTCATTATTCAATAGGGCGATTTACCATTTCAAATTTGTGCATATCATTTCCATATACTAGTAAACCCACCCCTATTGTTATTTGATACCATTATTATATATATAGTTTAAACTTAAGATTTCAAGTAATTAAAAAGTTCATCCCTTGCCTGGCTATCTCAGACAAAAATTGATCCAACATTTGTATTGATCCAATGAGATCAAATGAATGTTGTTATGTTTAACACTTGAGAGTATTTATTGAAACGTAACAACCTACCCCTATATCGGCCTTGGCAGCTCGCTCCAGGAGCGGTATTATCGAAGTTTTTGTGTTTGACATTTTTAAGTGTAATTACAATGCAATGACCTACCCCGATATTGGCCTTGGCAGCCTCCTCCAGGAGCGGTATCATCGAAGTCGGGCCCAACATGCAGTTGAAACCGACGACATCCGCTCCGGCTGCCACGAGCATTCGAAGAGCTTCGTTGAATTCGACGTCGTCAGCGGTCGACACCGTCCCGTCGGCCGAAAACTTGGCGTAGTGGGTGCAGATGGTGATGACGGCAGGTACCCCTGATGGAGGAAAGATAAATACACTATTTAAACAAAAATAAGTTCGAGATAAATATTAAAGGCATTGTATAACATTGCTAGATCCGAACTGCTACGTATTTTTTACTTTATTTAGTAAATGGTTGATGGTGCACACACAGAAAATGACTTGTGAAAATATTAGGGTTCAAAATCAAGGTTTAATGCTAGAAAAGCTAACATTTAAAATGTGACCCACATAGGCACACTGTGCAAGAATAATATTTCCGTGGTTCGCCCTCTTCAATTTTCATAAATATTTTTTTTTGCATTCTTTGTTTCTTCATCAATCTAAATGTAATAGCAAGTCAGGTACCTCGATATCATTTTAGATTAACAAAATCATACGTGACAATGTCTTCAAATAAAAGTTTATCCTTCACTGGGAAACATATTGTCCACACAACTATTGGTTGAAATAAGTTCAATTTATGGTTAATATTTGCATTTCCACCAGAAGTTGGACATATTTTCACCAATAGTTGACAAATCACTATTGAGCTATACAACTGAATTTTTATTTATTATTAGGCACCTTTTGTGTACTAGTTTTTCGTACAAAATTGCATCGTCAAGAAAATTAGATTAGATAAAATTAGATTAAGTCCGATAATACAAGCCCGTGAACAACAACGATTGCGAAGAGCACTTGGGTAATTTCGGAGTTGTGACAATGCCTTACGAATTTTAACACTTCCTGGTTGATTTTTCATAATGGCAATCCACTCTTCCATTGATTTCTTTCAGCTACCTTAAATCTTTACGATCCTAATGTTCCCAACTCCTTTTACTTCCACATGCCCTCTACATCCCTATCCTCCTTTTTTGTTTTATTCTTTTCCTCTCCCTTCTCCTCCTCTTCTTCTTCTTTTTCTTCCTCCTCTTCTTCTTCTTTTCCTCCTCCTCTTCTTCTTCCTCCTCCACCTCCTCTTCCTCGCCTTCATTTTTCTTTCTCCTTCTCCTCTTCCTCCACATTATAATCATCCTCGTCTCCATCCTCTTTCCTCCTTTTCTTCCACAGATTTGATCATGAATTGATGTACGTGCGCTGCACATAAGAAATAGCAAATATGAGATTCCAGCATTTACAGACTTCGCCATCACATCTAATAATCACGACAATACACAAAAAAAATGAGCACGTAGGTTATGCTGTTTAAAAAAAAGCAGTGTGAAGTGGATTACAGACATAAAGATGAAGTTTTAACATTCAGAAGAAGAGAGATTAAAAAAAGAGGAATAACAAAAAGATGCATGTGGAAACTATATAAGTAAAGAAAGAAAAGGATGACAAGGAGAAGTCGATAAAAAGAGGAGAAGAACAGATGAAGACAGGAGGAGAGAAGGAGATGATAGGAGAGGAGGTGGAGGTGGATGAAGAGTAGGTAGAGGTGGATGAAGGGAAGGAGGAGGACGACAAAGAAGAGGAGGAGACGAAGAAGAATATAGTATAAATGGTTTGTATTTAAAATGCTATTATTTCATGATGAAGTATTATGCTGAATCTTGTTGACGGCCACCGAGGTGTAGCACCAAGACGAGAAAGACCTATAAGAACGACTTCACACACGTCTGGTATAATTTCTTGTGGTGAATGGTCGGAAATCTTAAGCGCATTACACTCATTAACGTACTCCAGTCTTTCTAAAGTCATTCATAACTTTAAGAACGATTTGGTGAAACACTGCCCTGCCTTACAGAAAAGAATTAAAACGTTAAATTAAACGCCATTTTACCTTTTCCATACTCTTTGATGGCCTTCGTTGCAAGAATAGCCTCTTCGATGTGACCAAAAGTTTCACCGACTATGAAATCGGCTCCTTCGTCAACAGCCCACTCCACTTGCTCCTGAAATAGATTTACAAAATTATGAAAAATGTACTTGGTTAATTGCCCTTCATTCAGCGAATCAATGAAAATTCAGGATCAGCGAATTTTTGTATCAAGTTCATATATCATACGGAATATCATTATTACGCATAACAAATGATAAATGGCGGAGGGGGTGTGTCTTAGTTACGGAATAAAACTCATTCTTATGCTCATTTGGAAAAATCCTTGTATTGAGAGCAGCTGCAATTTTTTTAATGACACTAAAAAGTAATTCAAAGGGTTCCGAGTTGGAAAATTTTATATAATGTAATTTGTATATGCTTAGATGCATATAATTAGCCCAAAATAGCTTTATCCGACATGATGTGCATTACTAATTACGAGCAAATAAACGGCTCGTTCACAATTGACTTATAGGCTCCGTACGTCCTGCTTAGGCTCATTATAATCCTTGCATGGGCGTTCTTTTTAGTGTATGTTATATTGTTTTACTCTGTTAACTAGTCTTCGTACTAACCATCGTCGTTCTTTCATTTATCATGGGAAATCATCAGTTTTAAAAATTCTTCTTTTTTTTTTTAAATTAATCACCTTTTTTGTCACGGAATGTTAATGGGGATTAGTGTTGTGTATACTACCAACTGGCAAATCATTATCTTTTCCCTTGGACTCAGATACCGTCCCCTTTAAATTAACATAATTGAGTACGCCTGAATCCGTTTTTAGAGAGGAAAGGCCCGGGCACATCAAACACGGCACGGCATCACGGCACGGTATTTACGCGATGTCTCTCATGTGATTGGCCAATTGTTAAAGATCGTTTGCGCGGAGGAGCGCGCTGGCCAATAACAACCAAGATACTGCGTAGAAACCGTGCCGTTACGCCGTACCGTGTTTGGTGTGCTGGGGCCTTAAGACTTAACATTCAAGATTTATTTAACATAATCATGATCATATCAAAACAAATTAAAGTTTCTAAAAATACAAATACAAGGTAAAACATAGTTAGATTTAGAAATAGAATTAAAATCAAACAATCAAATAACTGAGAACATATAAAGTATCTATATCCATTAATTTTGAAAAGCGCAGTGTACCTTGAACATCTCTTTGGTCTCTGCGATAGCAGCTTCGTCTCCAGGTTTGTAAACGTACGTGTTACTGAGGTCACCACACATCAGTGTTCCCGTCTCATCGGCTACTTCTCTCGCCATCTTCAAAGCCATGCGGTTCTGTTTCTCCAGCTCGTCCAACCTGCCAACTAGCTTGAACTTGTTACGATGTCCATAGTACTGTATGAATGATGGAAAAATATGATGAAAAATGATTAAAAATAAAATACTAACTACTGGTAGATAGCACAATATACTTTTGTAATACGTTTTTGGAATTACAAAACGACTCTTATTTTTTTTGAGCGATGTATATGGTTGCAATAATAACTAACATATGTATCTTGATATAAATTTATTTATATTATATACATTGGATTCGAATTATTATGTCGTTTTTATTTTAAGTTCGTGTTGGTTATTTTGTTGCTGTCTTCAGGGCGATGCGATTTTGTTTCTCCAGCTCGTCCAACCTGCCCACCAGCTTGAACTTGTTGCGATGTCCATTTAGTACTGTATCCATAGAAAAGTAAATTGAGAGTTAATTTCTGTTCCACCATAATTAGGAAAGTACATATTACTTGGCAATATCCTTGTGGAATTTTACCTACATAGGTTTAGCAGGGAGATGGGATTGATGCATACCTAACCCCATCATCTCTGTCGCTTTGCCTGTGAGTGTAAGTGTGCGTGTGTGGGTGTGGGTGTGTTTGTGTGTGTGTGTGGGTGTGTTTGTGTGTGTGTGTGTTTGTGTGTGTATGTGTGTGTTTATTTCTTTCTGCGTTCATTTCAAATTGGTTAAAAAATCTCGACCCAGTGTACCCCTTCACCTCTCGCACTTTTATTTCTAATCATGAGGGTAAAGGCCCCAGCACACCAAACACGGTACGGCGTAACGGCACGGTTTTTACGCAGTATCTTGGATGTTATTGGCCAGCGCGCTCCTCCGCGCAAAGAATCTTCAACACTTGACCAATCACCGGGGAGACATCGCGTGAATACCGTGCCGTGATGCCGTGCCGTGTTTGGTGTGCCCGGGCCTTTACGGGTGGGATCATACGTTTCTGTCCATTTCAAGCCGTTTGAACAGACAGAATACATGATTTGGACAAAGTAAACAACTTTCTTTGAAGCATTCAAAATAGCATGATGCACTAAAAATCAAATATCACTCCCCACTTATTCTGTGGAAAAATGCCGAGCAGGCGTCGTACCTGTTCAGTAAATGAACAGATAAACTGTTTTTTTTTAAATACTATAATCATGAAGATATTGTAAAAGTTGGAATTAAGTTGTTCCCTTTTGTGCAATTCAATTGTTCCTTCTCCTCACAGTGACGTGAGCATACGTACCGTAAAAGCTTGAACTACGTCACTTCCTGCTCGTACAAAGTCCTTATACATCTGACGCACGAGTTCGGGATGATCCACTACAACTTCAGGGGTGAACGGACCAGCTTTCAGGTAGCCAAGACGCTCGAAAGCGAAGATATACCCCTCCGCACAAATGACGGTTTCCCCGTCCTTGATTCGCTCCATGAGACCTGTGTTGCAAGCAAACAAATAATTGATTAAAAAAAACCCACCACCAACAGTCACAACAGCACCCCTCCAACAAACAAACAAAACAAAACCAAGAGATTATCATGATACAAGTTCGTCTTGATCTAATGATTTTAAATAATCTTCATAATGAAGATCAGCAATGCGAGAAAATATGAGAAATTTGCTTTATTCATTCACCGATTTGTTAATAATATTTTAACAGCATTCGGTCCCTTACAATAATAGTAATAGTGATAGTAACAGTAATATGAATGATAATGAAATAACATAATGGTACGCAATGATGATAATTATAATGATAATGATAACATAATGGGGATAATGATAATGATAATAATAATAATAATAATGATAATTACAGTAATAATGATAGTTAGAATTACACTGATAACAACAATGATAAAAGGATTATTATTATTATCATTATTATTATTATTAGTAGTAGTAGTAGTAGTAGTAGTAGTAGCAGTAGTAACACTAACAATGCATTTTACTCTGTGGAGTACTCAAGGAGCTTTCAAGAAAAAAAAGATAACTAAGAATAGAACAGGAAAACAAACGCTTTATCTGTTGCAATTGAACCACAATACTAGTTTGCATGCATTAATTGTTGCCATGTCGGGCAAGCCACAGGCGGGCATTTGAGATGTCAAGAACAACCACTATGGGCAGAAGGGACAAAGACCTGGGACAAAGTAAACAACATTCAATCATTCACAGTAGCTTCATGGCAAAGAAAGTCCTGGGTGCGACTCTCGTTCAACGTTTCCTTCATAATAGGAACGATGGAAATTTCTGCCGTGTCCATCTAGCTATTGTGAATGCTTGAATTGAGATTGTTCACTTTGTCCCAGGCATTTGTCCCTTCTGCTCACAGTGAACCTTTGTGTAGAGAGAACGGATAAAACTATGCCTGACATAGCAACAGATAATGTATGCAAATTGGATTCCTATCCGTATTGTCATAGTTTTTGATACCCAAACGTTTCGGCTCTCAGTGTGAAAACTATTGTAGGTTGACCGGCCTAACAGCAACAAGAATTTTCACAATTGCAACAAGAATTCGTTTCATCTATTGGAATGCGATTGTTTGTGATCAGAGCAAGGAGGGTAAAAACTTTCCTTGATCAGAGTAACTAATCATGCTTTCATTGAACGCATATAATTTGGCTACTTTATGAATATCGAGGATTTTCGTAATGTAAGCAAATGCAGAGATGTCACCCGTTTAAAGATCAAAAAACGAATAACGAAACAATTGGGCAAAGAATTAGATATTTTTAAAAACGGATTTCATAATTTGCTGTAAGCGCATAGTTGTAGATAATTTAATGATTTCACATGGTAGAAAAAGTTTCGTTGTTATTGATTACTTTTATTGTTATGTTTGCGACATGGTAGAGTAGAATAATCCTAAGTTATGATTGAGGCTTGAACAAATTCGAAACAATTGCAATGGATTGTGATAGATATAAATATAAAACAAACAAAAAACGAACCTTTAACTTTCGACATGATGATTCAATGGGCGTTGCTCCTAGCCGCACAGAATACAGTTAACCGGAGGAGAGAGTTGTGAATCACACCCTGCTCAGATGAAAGAATGCAACAGCGAATGAACCTGACAGCTACTCATTTTCTTGACCTGATCTTATTATTCCCAGCATATTTCCGCACTAGGTCACAAATATAATTAGAAGTGCGTTTTGTTTGCTTATGTCCCAGTCACATAGAAGCCACGCCTGAACACGATTCAACACGACTCCTTGTTCTGGAGCAGCTAACTGTGAACTGAAAAAAAGAGTCGTGTTCGATCGTGTTGCTTCTGGGCTTCTGTGACTGGGGCCTATTACGTACGATCTGCGAGTGTGCTGCGTTCAATCAAGTGCGTCGCAAAGTTCGCATGATAGTAAAGCTTGACCTGGCAATGACTAAACAAAACAACAACAAAAAAATATATTCCCTCCTCTTGAAAGCCGCATACATTTATACAGGGAGGATGTTACAAGAACGATATTTAGCAAAACTGTTGCATTCTTCGACTAGCTTGTGCAGACGCATATATAGTAGGGTTGCACTTGAAGAGAGGGTGGGGGAATTCTCTGGCAAGCAACTTAAAGAAAAGTCTTCACTTCCCGCCGAGGAGCAGACAAGCAAAAGAACAAACACAAAAATGGCTCCCCTGTCCGTCTTTGGGCTGATCGACAAAAATCAAAGAAAAAAGGCGTCTATTTCACTCCTAATTTCTTTCTGGTCCAAATTTTTACGGGGCGCCCCCTGGCCTCGCGGCTGCTGTGTGCATGAAGATCATGTTGCTCAATTCAAAAGTCCCATTTAAAACATTTTTTTAAAAGCACCTGTTTACAATCAGTAAAGAGCGTTTAGGTTAACCTTTAAGTGATAATATCTTTAGGCCTACAAATTTCTTTTATTTTTTTCTGTGCATTGATCATGAGAATTCTCATGTTGTGGAATAGAGTCATATCGTTGACAAGATTACAAAATGGCACACAAAATAGCAATGGCTTTCTGCTCGAATCTTATACTAAAAAACTACAAGACTATTGATACTTTTAAAAGATTAAAATTCTCCATTTTATATTGGTTCATTCGTTCATAACTCATTGGTTCATGAGATTTGGTGTACGCACGTAATATAAATAGTTGATAATAATTTAGATGCCCTGAAGAGAAGAGGAGTTACTGTTTTGTTGTGCACATCACTTAAGGGAAATCAGTGTAGCACTAGAGGCACAAATACATAAGTAAGGTCTGTGACAAAGTAACCTCCATTCAAGCATCAACAATAGTTACATCAACATGGAAAGAAAGGACATATCCATCCTTCTTACTCTTTTGAAAAAAATGTTCAACAAGAGTCGCACCTGGAATTTTTTGTTGTGATTGTCGTGGTGTAGTGGTTCTGACTTTCGCCTTTTAACCCGAGGGTCCTAGGTTCGAATCCCACCCATTTCGTCAATTTCCTTCAGCAAGAAATTTATCCACATCGTGCTGCACTCAACCCAGGTGAGATGAATGGGTACCGGTAGGGAACAAATTCCTTGAATGCAGTGAACGCCGAATGGTAGCTATGCTATAGCCGGGTAATAATGCACAGAGCGCTTAGAAACATTTCGTATTAAGCGCTATATAAATGTTGTGTATTATTATTGTTATTATCATGAAGCTAATGCTTGAATGAAGTTGTTTACTTTGTCCCAGTCCTTTACCCCTTCTGCTCACAGTGTAGCGTCCTAAGAATCTGACACATGATGTTAACAGCAAATATAAAGTTACTGTTTTATGACACGCTCAGTGCAAATATAAACACAGATAACAAGTGAAATCGATCATAGTTTGAAACGTAGTGGTTCTGAAATTAATTGATAGCTATGATTGATACTTCCTTAATTTCAAGACAATTACATGAAGTAAGGGCGTTCAATTTGCTTAGCTCAATCTGTGTGTATGCGTGGAGTTTTACAATATTAATATCAAATATTTATCTCACTGTTTGCAATTTGATAAGATCCTTACTATGTGTACATTGAATTTATTCAAATAAAACAAAATGCCAAATCTGCTGAGTCGACAGTTTTGAAAAAGCAGTCAAAACAAAATCGCAATGTCATCAGATTGCAATCTTTTTATATAAACACAACAAAAAAGTCTTTACCCCTAATTGAAAGTAGTCACTTTTTAACGGGGGAGCTAGTGTCTGGTAGAAAAACATGCATGACGTGTATTATTATGTGAATTTATAATTTTTAAACAAGAATTACCTTTGTTGTTGCCTTTTTATATGTTTAATGTAAAATTTGTAAATTTGTAAGGATCATCACCCTATAAGTTTTTCTAACTTTATTGATGATCCAGTCACTTCATAGTTTTTTATGTAATTTATTTCTCTTGTTAAATAATGTTCTACTTTGTAATTTTGTATGTTTCTTTTTATTGAAGTGATGAATAAATTTCAATTTCAATTTCAATGCTTAAGTGCAAAATATGGGGCATGTGGAGGCGCCGTGGTATAATGGTTCTGACTCTCGCCTTTCAACTAGACGGCCGTAGGTTCGAATCCCAACCACGGTGTCAATTTCCTTCAGCAAGAAATTCATCCACAAATACCCAGGTGAGGTGAATGGATACCTGACAGGAATAATCATTCCTTGAAAGGCGACAGTCTCTAGTTAAAGCCAGTGTAATGAAAGCGCCTTGAGCACTCCGCAGTAGAGTGGAAAGGTGCGCTATTTGAATTGCATGTCTTATTATTATCATTATTATTATTATTATTATTATTATTATTATTATTATTATTATTATTATTACTATTGTTATTATCATTATCATTATTATTATTATTATTATTATCATTGTTATTATTATTATCATTATCATTATTATTATTACTATTATTATTATTATTATTATTATTATTATTATTATTATCATGATTAAATATGTATCATATGATTTATATATGTTATGTGTAATTATGCCTTCTACCACTCTTCCCCCTATTTTCTCTTTCTGTCTACCTATCACCTCCTTTCATTTCTATGTTTTGTGTATATGCGCATCACGACACAAATTTATAGCTTCTCGAGTTTCTTCCATTATAATTATGTGTATCGTAAGTAGTATCCTTTTGTAATTTTCTTTGCATGACTTACAGTATTTGTAAACTTTGTATACCTTATCATTGTTTTTTTTTTGAAGAAATAAATGTATATTGAATGAATTGAACGTAGTTCAAAATTTACGCACGCATATAGTCTGTTATAAAATGTTGAGCGACACAATAGGCGGGTTTACTTATATATTCAAATTAATGTGCGTTTAACGTAGTTACGCGGAATTCCATAGACCGGTTGATAAAATGATAACAATGCGACTACAATACTTGGAATCCAGTTTGCATACATTACTTGTTGCTATGTTGCGCAAGCCTCTGGCAAGCTTTTAGGCTTGTCAATAACAATCTTTGTGTTAGAAGTAGGCCTATGCATACATTGTTTTTTTCACAGTGTTTTATTTTATATTTTGTTCGTCAAATCCAATTTAGATATTATTCTTCTTGTTTGTTTATGTGAATATAATTATGATGTATTTTTTTGTATTTGCAAAATTCTTTGTTACCTTGTAAAATGATTTTGTATTTTTCCTGTGAAAATGAAATAAAAATGAATGAATGAATGAATGAATACAATTTACATCTACTAGTAAACCCGCCTATTACTAACAGACCGTCCATGAATCATTGGGGACCTTTAGCATAGAAGACGGGAGGGCCGATCACAACGTTAGCTCTAAGGTCCGTTCCAGAAGGATGCACCAACACAACGCTACTTCTTGAATGGACCTTAGACCTACGTTGTGATCGGCACTCCCGTCTTGTTTGCTAAAAGTCCCTAGTATATGAATTAGATATCACCATATTATTGAAATAAACACACACACACACAAAGTCACTAAGCTAGGATAAAACAACTTTACTTTAGAGATTTGTGCATGCTCATAAATACGAGGGTTGACGTTCAACAAAATATGAATGGTAAAAAAAACCTCTTGATATGAGGCGTCGTATTCTGAATCCCAATCATGATTTCTCTGATGCTTTTGGCTTTACATAAAAACATAGTTAATATACACTGTTGGTCATAAAAATGTTGTAGACTGTATCAGCCGATGCATATGCTATTCTGTTCCTTTCCCTGATTTAGCATTGTATATAAGAAGGTTGCATTTTCTTAGATTATCGTACCGTTTGATATAAAAATCGGTATAACCTATTTTGAAACATTGCACTCGCAGGCAGTGAATATTATTTTGTATACTACTTCCTTTCTTTCAGTACTATGGAAACAAGTACAAGATGGGTATCATCGGTCGTGGTGATGAACTTGAGAAACAGAATCGCCTCGCTCTCAAGATGGCTAGGGAGGTGGCAGACAGTACAGGAACACTGATGTGTGGTGACCTCTCCAATACGTTCGTCTATCAGCCCGGCAACGAGGAGGCTATCCAGAAGACTNAAGCCTCGGGCAAGCTTTCGGGTTGTCAAGAACAACCTTTGTGTTAGAGGTATGCATAAAATTTGCATCTATTAGTAAACCCGCCTATTGAATGATTTTTTGTGTTGGGTGGATAAGTAACTAAATAATTCTTGCCTTATCCCAACATGGATAAACACTGATTAACAGTGCTTTACCGAGAAGCTGAGAAAAAAATCTCAGGCATTCTCGGGTAGGAATCGAACCCACGATCTCCTGATGACTAGACAGGTGTCGACTAGACCACCGAGAGCCAAAGGAGATGGCGGGCTCGATCATTAGAGGTCCTTGCTGCTGCATCAAAGAAACACACCATGGTGTATCAATAATTGATAAAAAGGAAGTATTCAAAGTACAGTGAAAAACAAACGTGTTTTTTTTTATTTTAGAATACGAATGTCCCTATTGGTCTGTCGACTTAAATGATTCGTTTATAATGAAAGCTGCAGAGCGCCATCTGCGGTTCGTAATTTTCTGTTAAATTGTCGGTGGCGAGAATTTGGAAATGCATTAAATATTGTTCTTTTGTTAGCAACAAGCACCGCATGTGATGTTCATTTGGCGGGTTTGGTAGTAAATGGCAATTTTGCACAAAGATTGTATTGACAGCCTGAAAGTTTTTCAGAAGCATGCCTGACGTAGCAACAGCCACCGCCTGCAGCTATCCACATCCCTTCCATTGAAATTTGAAATATTATTTTTTGAATAATTTGTGCGTTTAACAAAGAATCGTGCATGAAATTTGAAAACATTATGATACACGCACTTGATACTGAAATTTCTCAGAAAACAAGAACATGAGGAATTCTCATTTGTAATTTCAAAGCCCGAATGTAAAGTGATGATAAATCATGATAAAATATGTTATGAACAGGCAAACATTTTCTGTGACCTTTAAAAACGAAATTGATTGATGGCTTCTTTAAAATGTAGGTAATAAGTTATAGTTGAATGTTTTCGTATCTCATATCATGTGGGACCGTCATGGCGCAGTGGTTCTCACCGTCACCTTTCTCAACAAGAATGTCGCCTGTTCAAATCCCATCCATTGCGTTGATCTAATTCATCATGAAATTCGCCTACTATGTGCTGCACGCAACCCAGGTAAGGTAAAGATGGACAACGGGATAAAATTTAGGAATGTAGCAGCCTGCTAAAGCCGAATCATAATAAGCAAACACTTGTAACGCCACGAGCACCGTGCTGATAAGATGGACCTGTGCACTCACAGAAGGCCACCAATGTCATTCTTATTTAGATTTCTTTCAGTATTCTTGAAGTTATCATGACGAATGTCCAATTGTACTTTTTTATTGGGGGGGGGGGGGGGGGGG
>BQKZ01003516.1:36236-52054 GCA_036244855.1 Temnopleurus reevesii
GGGGGGGGGAGGGGGGTCCTTAGCAAGTACAAGATGGGCATTATCGGCTGTGGTGATAAGTTGGTGGTTGGAGAAACAGAATCGCCTCGCTATCAAGATTAGATCGGAAATTGGATCTAAGCAGAGATTGAATTTATTTAAGAATGAGTCAATTTCGATAAAGTTTGATGATGTTTGTATTGAAGAATGTAATAAGTTTAAATGTCTTGGTGTCTTCATTGACAACAACTTATTATGGTCTGATCATGTTGCATATTTATGTAAAATAGTGTTTGCCAGTCTTGCCATGCTTAGAAGAGTAGAACCATACGTAGATGAAACTTCTTTAAAAATTCCTTTATACGTGTCTAATACAATCAAAAATTGATTATTGTTGCGAGATTTGGGGAAATAGAATGACCCTAAGTTGCAATATATATACTCCATCTAATGAATTATTCTCCCATCTAAAATGGATGAAATTGGATGAAGACCGAGTGAATTATTGTAGATGCATTTTTGTGTATAAGTGTTTGAACAATATGTCAGCTGATTATTACACAAACATGTTAAAAGAAGTTTCTACCCTACACAACACCAATACTCGGAAAAGTGCAAATCAAGACCTTATAGTTCCCAAATGTCACACAGAATAGTTTAAGAACGCATTGTGTTATGATTGTATACGACTCTGGAACAATCTGCCTGTAAGTATAAGGCGAATAAGCAATCTTAATCGCTTTAAATTGTCACTCAAAAGGTTTTTCTACCTAGCTCCGTAACATATCGTTTCAATAAGCGCAATCAGCCATCCTCAAGATCAGTCTCAAATTCTTTGTGATCTATGATCTGTTAATTCTTCCAATTGATCTCATTCCGAAACTTTGCCAGTCGTTTAATTCCGTTTTCTTTTATTCATATATTTACTGCCGTATTTCGCTATGTATATATCTTTTATATTGATTTGCTTGTTTTTATCATGATGCTTTGTTTTACCAATATTACAATCAATTGTATTCATTGTTTTAATTTGTATATATTTACTTGTTTTTTTTATGCTTGCAGGGCCCCATGGAAGATCAACTTTTGTTGAATGGGCTACCCTGTCGAAGTGATAAATAAATAAAATAAATAAATAAATAAATTAGACGTAGCTACAGTGTTCAATACACTCTGGTGGCAATAACTTCGTAAAACGCAAACAATGTTATAAGCTTTACATATAGGCAATTGTTTATAGTTATTAATATAGTTTCCATCCATTTCCGAATGTAGGAGCAAGTGGAGTGGGCAGCTGATGAGGGTGCTGACTTCATTGTGGGTGAGACGTTCCCGTATGTTGGAGAGGCCATGCTTGCAGCACAGGTCATCAAAGAACACGGTAAAATTATCGTTACCCTTTCTACAAATTTGCGTTAATCAAGGGGTAGTGGTGTAAGGGTAAATCTCGAAATTGTTACAATCAAAATGGTGTCCAATTTAGATGTTAACCACCCAAGTCAAATTTATGATTCGGGTTATTTTGTCATACTTATATTGTTGCATATTGAAGAGAAATTAAGAAAAAAATTAAATCAAATCAACTTAACCTTTATTTGCGGTTACCTGTAACTGTGACGAATGAAATCGAAAAATCCATAATGATGAGAGTAAATTCGATAACTCAAAATTATATACTAAGTGTTCCTCAACCATAAACTATTTCAGTAAAATTAAGTCGAACATCAATTCAATGCTCATTTGTAACGCTATTCAAATCGGAACCGGCTTGTGATTGTTGCATCCGCACTATTCAATTCACGGCGTATGGATTGATTGTCTATTGATCAACTTTATTTTTCGAAAATGTGTTTTTTTTTTAATTTATGTTACATAAATTTATTCATTGGAAGTATGATATTATTCAATAAAAACATATGCTAATGGTTGTCCAAAATATATATGGCAAAATAAAGATTTTATATACAATGAAATAATCCTATCAGAAAGCTTACAAAATCTTTTAAATATTATTAAAGCCAGTATTGATAAGCAGGTTATGTGATTTTTCTCAAGGTTTACACATCTTTTTCCCGCTCATTCCTTTGAAGCATTGTGCTATTTATGGTAGACATCCTTTGTCTGAGCCGTTGTGACGTGCGCCTGAAATCAAGCTGTTCGGGACAGTCATAGACTTGGGTTAGTTCCTGGCTGGTCGCATACCGTCTTTCAGATGGAGACGTTAAGATGGCGATCCTCTTTTTCTCTTCTTCTTCTGGCGTAAATATTCAGAATTGAACGATACACACCTCTAAACTACGTCCTTTCCTTTCCTTTCCTTATAAAATGTATGTAATTCTGTTATCTTTCATCAATAGTATTGATCTGTGTTTTTTTTCCCGTTTAATAAGTAACAATTTTCCTTTCCACACGCAGGTTTGCCCGCTGTGATCACCATGTCGTCACATGGGAAATTTGACAGTGAGGGTCGGCTCTGCACGATCGACGGGGTTGAGATGAACACGGCACTGCGTCAACTTGCCGAGACTGGAGCTGATGTGGTCGGTTTCAACTGCACACGTGGACTCGAGCAAATCATGAAACTGATCGAGAGTGCCATTGATTCAGGAATTAAGGTTAGTAAAACGTGTTTTATTTTTGCCTTTTCACGTCATTTTACGTCCTTGAGTCGTCAACAAGTGATACGCAATTCCAGAAGGTGTTGGTTAGCAGTCTTCCTAGTCATTATCCTTTAACCAGGTTTGTGTTTCTCAAGTCTTAGATCCTTTCACCACTCTACGCAAGACTGACGACCCCTTCTCGTACACATTGATAACTATAATATGTCGCTCAACTGAGAAAGGATTACCAGTCTTTCGTGAACCCGGTACTCCGTCAACTGGCCAAAGCTGGAGCTCATCTCAGTTGTCAACGACTTAGATGCACTTTGAGAAGAGGTGGTCCAGATGTCTTCAAGTTAATTCCTCTTATTCTGTGTCCTCTCATTCTGCGGAAAATTGTCGGACCGGTGTTGCATTTATTTAGTGAATAAATAGGGAAGCCTATTTCCTTCGTTTTGAAGAACATATAGTGAAGGATTTATTAAGCTTTGTTTGCTTTGTCAAATAACTTGTCTCTTTTGCTTACAATGCATTTTAGAAACACATTTTCGACAACGTAAATATAATATCAGGACATCAGAATGATTTTTTTTTCTCAACTCTGACAAGCTTCCAAGTAAAACAAGCTCCATCTGCCATGTCTGCTGTTTTATTTTGTTTTATCCAGACACCCTTAGCCGTCTTGCCAGTGCTCTACAGGACCACAGACGAACATCCGTCATTTCTATCTACACCAGATCCGAAGACAGGTAAAGGCCAACTCACACCTTTGCGTTTTTAGCATGCGTGGGCCCAGCGTTTTGTTAATTAAAAACGCTCCCTGGACGCACAAAGACACAGGTCATACAGTTGACTGACGCTCGGCGTACACTCCTTGAGCGCAAACCGGAGGTCAGTCCACCGTCTGATCAGCGTATACTGTGTGCTCAGGGAGCGTTCTTAATCTTCCAAAACGCCGGGGCGACGCAGGCTAAAACGCAAAGGTGTGAGGCTGCTCTAGGAATTACACCAGCGAATCGATCGAGCATCGGTTGTAATCCAAACTTTCCCTCTGCGAGATCAAAGCCTACCTTGCACCTTACGACATACTCATGATCCGATTACGGAAATAAAATATAGTAGCATTCGATATAAGCATTTTGAAAAATAAAATGTCCCTAACTCTTGCTCAGAATACTTGAATGAAAACTAAAGAGATACCGGATATTAGGGACAAACCACTTTCATATCGCAGCCAATCGTAAAACTCCTCCGACTTTCCCTTCCCCCTTATGACGTGGAGCCGATTTGCCGGTACTAATTCCGACGAAAATGTTTTCATAACACTGGAGGGCGCAGCGCCGATCAGATAACATAGTACATGTGTATTATTTTTCGTCTTTTGTGAAAAAAAACCAACGGTGACAATCTTTCCCTTTATGCGAATTAACCCCGTTTTCTCCTACAATGTAAAGACATAATTATCTTTTATCTGTAAAGGCCATTGCACTGTTTTGAAATGAGAACTTTCTTTTTTGCTTTGGTTTGTGTTATTGATTTTTAATGTTCATTAGGCCTATTGAAATATTTGAGATGTGTCAACTAAAAATTCGAAATGATCTAGAGTCAAAGTGAGGACTTTAATTTTCTGATTTACAGGTAAACGAGCTTTCCCGGATAATTTGGACGGCCTTCTCTGCACACGTCAGGAAGTCTTTGAGTTCGGACAGCGATGCGCCCAGCTCAAAATCCCATACGTGGGACTGTGCTGCGGCAACGCTCCTCACTACACCAGAACCCTTGCTGAATCGTACGGCCGCCGCCCGGAGGCTTCGAAGTACTCACCCGATATGTCGCTGCACGGCTGGTATGGCACGAACAAGGAGGCAGTCAACGAGCACTACTCCGATACCCTGAAAACATTCAACAAAAGTTTTTAGGGTGAATCATCCGAAGAGAAAACATACAGTTCTCGAATAGAGTATTGACCGAGATGAGTGTCAATGTTCTACCTTATTGTTTTTTTTTAAATAATGAATTAACGGATAGAACCTTGATTATTTTGTAATCCGGGTGCTTAAAAGAAGAGTCTACCCAAAAATTACATTTCTTCAACAGAAAGAGAAGAAAAAAATAGATGAACAGAACAAAACAAATTTGAGGAAAATCAGACAACTAATAAGAGAGTTATGAATGTTTGAAAATTTAGACAAATTGGCAACTGATGACTGACCGTCTATTACATGCCATAACATTTTTACTATTCCCCAAAAAATATGATTTTCTCAAACCTTTAACCCTAGGATATCTTAATGATAGATATGTTGATCCACTATTTGCATGTTTACATTCATACAAACTTTGCAACTTTCTATAAAAAAAATAATGAATTTTGCACCATATTTATAATCAATGATTAGTTGTGCACCCATGATGTCATCAAATTAGCAACATCTCTGGAAATTTCCACTGATTTGCCCATTTTTTTCAAATCTTTAAAAATTCATAACTTTGTTATTACTTGTCCGATTTTCTTCAAACTTCTTTTGTTTTACTCATCAATTTTGTCTGCTTCTGTTAAAAAATCTTATTTTTGGGTAGACTCTTGTTTTAAAGAAGATGGGGAGGCATGCTGATTTAACTGAAATATTTTTGCGTTTGGTGAGCTATGTTTTTTTTTTCATTGTATTGAGCAGCGAGGAGGGTGCAGATGGCAGTCAGCGTTTTTACGAACCGGCCTGTTACCACGGTGGCGCTGCTTGAACACGTAGAAACCCCGACATAGCGTCAAGCAGAATAGCATACCACTTGAATTCATGTTATTTCAATACCATTTATTTGAATTGAATTGCTACGACTGGTTCGTGCAACCATGCCGCTAGTAGGCTGGTTTTTAAAATCGGTGACGAATTGATGCTGGTGCCCATGCAAAGATGAATACTAATATAAGTATTGATACATTCATAAGATACTTAGGTTACATAATTTTATATAGAATTAATCAAGCATTTATTAGAAACAAGTGCGGCTTTACATTAATGACGACGTCCATGGGCCATCAATTGTGGGGTTTTTTTACAGGCGGGTTAACTAATAGATGCAAACTTTATACGTATTTTGTGTACAAAGGCTGTTTCTTGACAACCCGAAAGTTTACCAGAGGCTTGCCCAACATAGCAACAAGTAATGTGTGCAAACTTGATTCCAAGTATTGTAGTCAAATTGTGACTAACCGGTGAAAGGAATACCACTTAATTACGTTGGTTGGCAACGAACATACATGTAAGTGAACCGTCCTATTGGTAAACGGAAGATTGTGGACGGTAGAAAACCATTGCGCAACTGATGTGCGCATCATTTATTACGCTCAACAAATGCGCAATCATGTTCCACCGGCCACGAGCCCCCGTCCACCAATTTCGAAAGCCACGAATGCCCATGCTCATAACTATTTATAGTAAAAATCCAATTACCGGACAGCATGGTAATACCGGACGCGTATTAAAATCGCGCACCTACAGAAAAATGCGCACAAGTTGAAGCGCAGCGACCAATGCAAATATAGATTGTTTGGAATGATAATGAGATCTAACAACATTTTAGTCTATTTTCATGATTGTAAATAGCTGAAATTTGGAAAAAGTTACTGATTGTGAAATTCCAAAGTGTCCGGTAACTGGATATACCAGTATAATATTTTGTGTAATATTAGTTAAAAAAAAAAAAGATTGCGAATTGGAAATGGTGAGCATTAATATGACGTGCATAGCTTCAAATAACAGTCTCGAAATTCATGTCTGTTTTTTATTTTCATGAAGTTAATTTAAAAATAAATCATGCGTCCAAATCTCACCCATTGGGTGACTTCGAGTACGGTGTTCGGTGTTGGTGTTGGTGTTGAGAGAGCAAAATGGTCTGTAAACCGAGCTCCAACACCGTTGGTCAGTTACAGAAGTGATACAAAAACGACCGGAAATACGTCAGAATCTTGCGAGGTCTACCCCAAACACCGACAGACTTCAAGTTTGGTGTTGAGGCTGGTGTTGGTTTTGCTACAACACCTACACCAGCGTTTAACACTGTACTTCAAGTCACCCATTGACTACAGGAACCGGATATCCCCTGCATAAAGTCTATGGGAATATCATAATTCAGTAGTCAATGTGTTAAATTTTGGCAGTACTTGCTGGAAACTTTCGTTCGTTGGATATCCAATGTTTTTTTCACATTAAGTAAGATACGCGTACACGTACAAATTTTCCTTTACAATATAAGTATTTTATGTCATTTTTTTTTTATTTCATCAACAACTCAATTTAAAATATGAATTGTCTGGTATCGATTTGAATTATTTCGATGTATAACTATATGCTCAAGATTTTATTTCACATTTCCATCAAATGTAGTATAGTACAATAAAATAATTTCTTATGTAGTACATTCCAGAAAGTTAATACTATAAGGATAACAATGACGATACATCTCTATAGCGCAATTTATCAATATTAAAAATAAATCTCTTTGTACTTTACAATCAACATACTTGGTCCATAACTAATGTTCCCAATGTAATGTTTCGTATGGCTTACGTTGGTTACTGTGACAATTAAGAATTACAAATAAAGCATAAAGAAACACTTTGCCTATCTCTAACGTGATGTCATCATTACACTAAATTTTATCTTTTATATAAATTACTTTTATACTGTGGTAGAAATTCCTGGCGCAACATTATCCAGCGATACGCATTAATTAGTCTTCGCTTTGGTACACGAATTTCGGAACAAAATCGGGAGGGTATTTTATGAAGCTTGTCGCCAGTGACAAGCAGTCGCTCTCCGACAGTTTACATAGCAACAGTCAGCCATGGTGCTTTCCATTCAATCGAAAATAAGGATATCATTACATTAGCCAGCGCTGACTAATTGTCGATGGCGAAAAGCTTCATGAAACGACCTCCAGATCTTTAAAGTAGCCGCGTCCCAGCCCTGTGAGGGCGCACCTGAAAGTATATTGAGTGGCTTGCTATCCTATCAATTCCGTCGATTGGCAAAAAAAAAATGGTCCCCTATCACATTTTTCGTTCTTATATCCAGGATAAAAGGCAGTGCTGAATGAAAAAGTCCATAATATAGCCAAATTTAAACCGTTATCCTTTCGGATTACGTGCCTGTTCTTAGGAATGATGACGCTTTAGCAAACATGGTAGCGTTATGTAGCAGTGGCAGTTAAATCAACATCACTTGGTGATAATAGGGACGAAATTAGTTTCGTAAACCTTCAGCGCGCGTTTTTTCTTTACTCGTCTTATTTTGCTTTATCAAACGCTTAGCTCCGACCACTTTCTCAACCACTCCGAAAGGTCTGGACGCCTAAAGCAATTTGGCAAGGGGACACGAATACTGGCGTTTTGGTCTGTTGATATGTGGAATGTCTGGCTATTCAGTGTACAATCGTCTGAGTTCCCTTATAGGCTGCGATCGGGCAACTTTAAAAAATTGTATATTCATGTCTCCATTAATTTGATAGCCGCAAGAAAAGAAACTCCTTCCTTTATTTATTTTTCCTGCGAATTCTATTTCTTCTCCTTGTAGTAGGTATTGACTTTCTTATCCGTCCCCAACACTCCGTGCAAAGACATGTCTGGCGAGTACTTGGATGCCGCGGTCACCCTCCCCAGAGTTTCGGCCATGGTCCTGGTGTAGTGAGGGGCATTCCCGCAGCACAGTCCCACGTATGGGATCTTGAGTTGGGCGCAACGCTGGGTGAACTTCTCGATATCGCGACGAGAGCAGAGGAGACAATCAAGATCCAGAGGAAAAGCCCTCTCACCTTTAAGATAAATTATCAAAAATTGTTATTGACATAAAGATAATAAAATGACGATGAATGATATATCAGGTCGAATTAAATCTCATAGACCATTTAGATTGCTCACTAAAAAGTTATTGTACTTGTTTTTTACACTTCTTTCGTTTTCACCAGCACCGGCGTCTCACCATCTCAAAAAACAGTGTCTTGGGATCCTATCTTAGATTGATAAACCCATGACAAAATGATTCAGTTTTTTTCGCGAATGGGCATGAAGACGGCAAACTATTATGTTGCTTTTTTGCCAATTGGCATGAAGAGAAAAACAACCCTGATAACGTTATAATTTATATGATAATCTGCTGATGATTTGATGAGGGTGATATAGGTCTCACCTATCGTCCATACATAAAGTAATAACGTTTTTTTTTATAGGAAGTGTTATTTTCTTTGTTATATTTTAAAAAGTAAAACGGTAATTATAAAAAGGAAAAACGATTTCTTTCGCAAAATGAGTAGTCTTTAGAATGATCGAACAAGGTGGCGATAAGTCCAACATAGATCATCAAGTAATTCCACCATTAAGCTCGCGATCTGGATACTCCAGAAATGGTGTCGAATGTAAAAAAAAAAAAAAAAAAAAAGAATAAAAAGAAGAAGAATAAGAAGCTCTGAACAAAAGAAACCCCAAAAAGGCACTAAATGGAAAATAGAATCGAACATGTACAGTACCTGTCCATGGGTCAGTTAGGGCAAAGAAATTCGGTACCTCGGTCGTTGTTCTGTATGGCACTGGAAGGGCCGCCAAGGGTGCCTGTGGTCAAGGAAATTTTGGAGGATAAAATGGAGAATTACAAAGGAAATCTTTGAAGGGGAAACCAGCCAACATCATATCGGACAATTCCTCATTCATTTGTACATAGAATTAAAAAGAAACCCTCGATAAGTACATTTAGAGTAATGTTCAACATGACTTTTCTCAAAATACATGCGGAATCGTTAAAGAAATGCAGCTAGCTATGCTCAAACAGAAAACATTTTTTTCAACAACAGATTCCTTCGATGTTAAGCCCCGGTCACATAGCACCCCGGAAGCAACATGATTCACCCCGACGCGTTGTTCTGAGGCAGTTAACTGTGAATTAACATATAGTCGGATGTGAATCGTGTTGCTTCCGGGGTCCTATGTGACCGGCCGGGCTTTACCCATCGTTTGTTTCCCACGGGTTTGTTCATCTAATCTTTCTTTATTCCAAGAAAGCACGATAATACTGGGTTTGGTTCTCTTTAACAGATGTATTTCGAAATAATGTTCTCCTTTTATTCTTGGCATTAGGCAAATATTCGTACCCAACCAGTTTGAGGCTGTAGACAATGACATTAGAACTTCATCGATCAGCTGGCATTTCTTTTAAACGCAGTTTTGTTTTATACAAGCGTTCTGGCGCCACGGGCTAGAGAACATGTTTATCATGTATACAAAATGCACTTTTGTAGATATTATTCACATATATCTATTTAGGTGGTGCCAGAAACTTACACGATGCAGTTGATCGACAAAGGTCATTTTAAATCACCGTGCAGTTCTGCTAAAAAAACACACGCAAAAGAAAATATGTATTTTAATTTGCAGTTGATTGGCAATGAATTGTATATTATTTGCAACAACCCTAGTCAACATGAAGCGCAAAGAAATTGGCATAATGGGCTCTTTCACACAAAATGATTCTTCTATGAAGAAAAGAAAAGTGCTCTACGTGATTGCTGGATAACTGTCAACCTCATTTCTGTTGTCTGCGAGAGCCAATCGGGAGTTGTTTATGTTCCTAATTTGACGTGTGTAGTGGGCTTACCCCAATATTGGCCTCTACTGCACTCTCAAGGAGTGGGATCATGGAGACAGGTCCGAGGGAACAGTTCAAACCAACCACGTCTGCACCACCAGCTACCAACCGACGAAGGGCGTCGTTCACCTCGACAAAGTCTGCCGTAGCTGGCGCCCCTGATGGCGTCTTGTGTTTTTCGATGAAAAGGGTGACGACTGCGGGGAGACCTATTCGTGGGACACAAAGATAAGCAAAATATTGTTTTCTTTAGAATTATGGATAGTCCATTGGTGCTTCGTCAGTGCAATTTTGCACGATATCGTTTGTGATTTCACGAAGGGACAGAAGCCAAAGTGCATTATTGCATGTAAAGAAAGAAGGCGCTAAAGAGCAACAAACTATAGAGGGCGTGCTATTGGGATGTGTTTGAGTTTTACAGTCAGGAAGAACATGTTTCGATAAAATTGTATCATATATATTGACGTTTTCGTACAACACGTATGACCCATTGGCTACCATCACCATCATTATACACTCCTAGCGATATTAGTTATTGCGAATTGATGATATGATGGCAGTAGATACATGCTTTTGTACAAATGATTTGTACAAATTGATGTTGAGGAGAAATAACAAATGGCGCCAAAACCTGTTAAACGTTTGTCGGATATGTAAATACCTTCATGTTGGCAAATGATTATGTTATGTGTACTGCGAAACAATTCGTGATTAATTGGCACCAGCATCAGTTCTGTGGATGATACTGATTAAAGAGAGATGTTATCTTAGGGAGGGGAGAGTTCCCACTAAAAGTGGATTGAAAAAGACACGAGTAAAATGAAACTTTACTTCCTGAGTTACCTTTTCCATGTTCTTTGATAGCCTGTGTGGCCAGCAACGCCTCTCCAAAGTGATCAAACGTCTCGGCCACAATAAAATCGGCCCCTTCATCCACAGCCCACTCGACCTGTTCCTGTAGAAAGAATTCACAAACGAAAGCGCCAAAATTACTTGATCGTATGATCTTCGCAGGGATTTGTAAAGACGTGACATCCGTAATCTTTACTATTTTGTACTGTAAGAATTAGTTATACTTTTCTTTAAAATCGTTTGACAAAATATTACAATAAGTGGGGTTCTTGTGCGGGGTTCCTGCACTGATCTGGACGAAAAAGTACGATTTTGTTGTTTCAACAGGCGAGCAAAAAAATCCGCACTTCACAAAATCGTAGACAGTGAACACGCTATCAAGTGCATGAATCCCTACGCAAGTCGTACGATCGGTGTATGCCTTTCCAGAGAGATCATGAATTACAGGGATACGATCTGTTTACGGATACCCTACGATTGTCGTATACCGAATATCAATGAGACATTAATTCAAAGATAAAATCGTGTCGCGTAACAATCTACGATGTCCCCCTAGTTGTAAGGAAATCGTATACTAATCCATCGTAACATGATCGTATCAAATCAGTGTAAATGAACACTATATATTTCTCATCAATTGTAATATCATCAATTCGGACATTTTCTTAAGCTCTGCAATCTTGATATGCTCCACGAATGGCAACAGGCACGACACGACTTTCAGTCTTACGACCTTGCGACCAATTTTGAAAAAAAAAATACTGAAATGCGTTACAATACGTCGTCTCACGGCGAGGAACTGGGGACTTAGAAATTACTAACTTATCAAGTATTACCGTAGATCGCCGTGAGACAAAGTATTATAACGTGTTTTAGAATTTGCAAAATTAGTCATAAGGTCGTAAGATTTAAAGTTGTTTAGTTTACCTTGAACATTGCCTTGGTTTCAGCGATCGCTGCTTCGTTGTCAGGTTCATATACGAACGTATTGCTGAGGTCTCCGCACATCAGAGCTCCANGCCTCTCCAAAGTGATCAAACGTCTCGGCCACAATAAAATCGGCCCCTTCATCCACAGCCCATTCGACCTGCTCCTGTACAAAGAATTCAGAAACGACACGATATAAACCATTTCAGTTAAATTAAGTCGATCAGCAATTAAATGCTCCTTTGTAGTGCTATTTAAGTCGGAACCGCGGCTTGTGATTGTTACGTTCGCACAGTTCAATTCACGGCGAACAGATGTATTGTCCATTGACTGACTATGTTTTTGGAAAATAGCTTATATCGTGTTAAACGAAATCGTGAAACGAAACGAACTCGCCAAAATTACTTGTTCGTACGATTCTTGTAGGAATTCGTAGATACGCTCTATGTGTACCGTTTATTATTTTGTTAAGCTATATAAATAATAATTTTCTTCAAAATCGTTCGAAAATATAGCCATTAAAATATTGTCCATGGTATCTCACTATCAGTGCAGGGTCATTTTGCGGCGCTCGTATACGCTGATCTGGATGATAAAGTACGATTTTGTTGTTTAAACGGGCGAGCAAAACATATCGTAGAGCAGTTGTAAGATCGTACGATTTATGTACAATCATTGGCTTGATAATGGAGGGTTCCTTCACAATGCCCTTTGTACTAATTGTTCAGTTTCGACGAGAACATGTAATATTTCTTCGAGGGCTAAGATCCTATGACAATTTAAACAGTTTTAACATCTCCACACTTGACAACAACCATGACAACGGGCACGAATATGTGCTAAAATCGTACGCTCGGCGTATGCCTTTCAAGAGAGATTATGCAATTACATGCAGGGATACGATATGTTTACGGACACTCTACGATGTTCGTAGACCGAAAATCAATCAAGTATTAATTAAAATATAAAATCGCAGCGCGTAACTATCTACGATGCCTCCTTAATCAATCGATTCATCGTACCGAGATTGTATTAAACGATCACTAGGTATTATGCATGTAGTTGTTATATAATCAATCCGGACCATTTATTAATTTTACAGTCTTAATTTGCTTCCTAAAAGGTACCCAGTACTACACGACATTCAGTCGTACGACCTTATGATCAATTTGCAGATACTGTATTGGAACGCGCTGTGATACTTTGTCTCACGCCGAGGAACTGGACACTTGAAATTTAAAAAGGGATCAAATATTAAGTACCTAACCATGAGAAGACGCATCATAGAGTGTTTCAGTAGTTCAAAAATTGGTCAAACGATCGTTAGACTGGAGGTCTTGTAGTGTGCGGAGCACTTTAGCATGTTTAGGGAGCATATTTAGATGGTAAAGATTAAAAATGAAAGGTCCAAATTGATGACATAATAACTATTGCAAGCGGTGGCCTTATCTTTACCTTGAACATTGCCTTGGTTTCGGCGATCGCTGCTTCGTTGTCAGGTTCATATACGAACGTATTGCTGAGGTCTCCGCACATCAGAGCTCCAGTTTCATCTGCAACTTCTCGGGCCATTTTTAGGGCGACGCGGTTCTGCTTCTCCAGGTCATCCTCCCGTCCGACGAGCTTGAATTTGTTGCGATTCCCATAGTACTGTCAGGATAAAAAGAGGTAAAATTTGTTCAATATGTCCATATATACTTTCCGTTTTTGAACAGACAGGCAAGCATTATAAAAAAAAAATAGTTGGTCTTCGAGATTGGCGAACGGAGGCGTGTGGACGATAAAACGAGTGCGCATCTGATTTGCGCAACAAATGACACGCACATTAGATGGGCAATCGTTTTCTTCCGTCCACAACCGTCCGTCCACCAATTTCGAAAGCACACTGATATAGGTTTTCTTTGCAAATTTCATCAGAGATGCAGTCAAACGAATGAAATTTCAGATTCGACAGCTTTCTATAAACTCGATTGACATCTGTTTAACTCTCTTCCATTATTCTTCACCACGATGAACCTTTTTGAAACCATCGATTGTACCTCTTTTCATTTTCGGAATAACGAACCACATTTCAAGTTTCGACACACGAACCCCAATTCATTGAAAAATAAACAAACCTTCGAAATGATGAACCTTTTTCTTGTTGGAATATAGTACTTTCGCCGTACCGAATTCTCCTTCAAATTTAGACTACTAAACATTCGGAATAAGGAGCTTTTTGTTCGCATTGTTATCCGCAATCATCCAATCCAGGCTTAGACGAACTTCGTTTCTCTTTGAAATAGAGAACCGGTGGAATAATGAATTTTATTTCAACTACCATTATTGAATAAACGACCCTCAGAATAACAAACCCTTATTAGGTTTCGAACAATACCTTCGGAGTACAGAACCCTCTTTTATCTTCGGACTACCAAACCTTCGGAATCGGGAACTTTTTCGGAATCATCCAACCTTTGCAAAAACGAAGTTTTTTTCGGATTATGGAACCGTCAGAATAACGAACCTTATTTCAATGTTAGACCAATCGTTTTGTTTTCGGACTGACGAACATTTTGTCTTTGTCAGATTAAAGGAACTTTTGTAATGTCTCTTTCCTTTTTCTTTTCGGGCAAGCGAACCTTCGGGAATGACGAATCCTTATATATAGTCGGACTATCGGAATATTTATTATGTTCATTAGGGACCTTCGGAGTATTATCCCTTCGAAATAACGAGCATAATTTGAATTTCAATACAGACGCTATGATTTCTACTTTATGTAAAGAAAAAGTTTAATCTTTTTTTTTCAGTGGAACAACAGAGACCACTCTTTTCATTTACCGTAAAGGCTTGGATTACGTCACTTCCTGCGTGCACGAAATCCCTGTACATCTGACGCACTAGCTCGGGATGATCCACTACAACTTCAGGGGTGAACGGACCAGCTTTCAGGTAGCCAAGACGCTCGAAAGCAAAGATATACCCCTCCGCACAAATGACAGTTTCCCCATCATTGAGGCGCTGAAGTAATCCTGTTCGGTGTGAAGGGATATTTTGTGTGAATATATTTCTAAACAAGTTTGACATATTATTTCCTACCAAAAAAAAATCGGAAAGGACAGTCATTTCTATCAAAATTTCCCTTTGGAAAGTGAATTAAGATGTAGGTATATCTTTAATACAAAAAATTAGATGCTTCTTTAGCGCACAGCATGCACAGATCAGGCGGTATATAGACTGGCATTCGGCCTGGCCAAAGGAGCGGACGCCAAATGTCACTCCACCGTTTGATACCCGCGTATTTATGCGTCCAAGGAGCATTACTTTTTACTTAAAAAACGAGCGAGGCCGACGAGAGCTTAACACGCAAAGGCATGAGTCGGCCGTAACATAGGAGGTACATACGTCCCCGCTCGGCCGCTTAGCTCCCTCAGATTGACCTCCTCTTGGAAAATCTTCGCTACGCAAACGCCCTCATACTTTTCGAGCCAGTTCCACTTCCTTCCCCTTCCACAAGGTACGCCAGCGATCAGCTGGTCTCGGCTGATTTACATTGATCGCTATTTGCTTGCTACGCCCTACTATGTATTTTCGACTTTACTTGAGACAAATCCGCGACTCGTATCAGTAGGATTATACGTCGTGTTCGGAGGGAGGTTGAGGCTTGAAAGCTTCTATAATTATTACGAATTATGCATCCATCAGTAAACTAAATATGATATATGCCCCACCTTGATAGCAGGAATGGCAACATGCAACCTAAAGTGTTGGTGTATTGGCCAAACATTGCGGCTTTCCAAAACTAGCAACAGCAAGCATGAACTGCTCAAGTGAGGGCGGGGGG
>BQKZ01003517.1:13395-51972 GCA_036244855.1 Temnopleurus reevesii
TTTTTTCGCAGCGGCTGGTCATAAAATAATGAAATCACATTTCGCAGCCCCTTTTTGTGCAATCCTGGCTACGTGCATGAAGATGATTATTCCCCATATAGTTTTTCGATCTTTTTATCTAAGCAATTCATAAACACCTGTTAAAGCCTATGAAGTGAATAATAATTAAAAGTGGTACGATAAAAGATAAGAGAAATAACTCACAAGAAAGATATTATATTTCTTAACTATATTCACCATTCATCGACAAAGGAAGAGTCAAACATTTGTCTTTATTCTACAATCAATTTGATTAATCTTATAGTTTCTTATAATTGAACATCATATAAAGTAACTTGCTGTAATTTGTAAGGGTCATCATTTTATACACTTTTTAAATTCCTTCCATCAGCCGTCAATGATCCAATAACTTCTATTTTATATGTAATTTGTCTTTGTCGTGCTTGATATATTGTGCATTGTGCTTTTGTATGTTTGTTTTATTGACGCACTGAATGAATTTCCATTTAATTCACTTCAAGTTTAGGATTGATTTTCAATATCTGCTGGATAAATCAACATGTTACAGGTAACATTATTTTCACTATTTTTTTCATTCGTCTAATGGAATGTTTATTTATCCGTCATGTATTACATGAGAACAAAGGGAACGAAGGGCATCTATTTTGACATGAGTAACAATTATAATAATGACTTTTTCCTCACACCGTGATTTACCTCTAATCTTTATTTCCAAAGACGCTGCTTTGTCAGAGCATCCGTCATAATTTATGATATTGGCATTGTTTATTACTTTCACGTTAACCTAATAAGTCAAGGACAAAGTATTTAAAAAGTCATCGCACCTCTGTCAAAACTAATAAAGATGAAATTTGCCTCGTTCTGACTGAGTAGGTTTCATTGCTCTTTTAATGGGGATTGAACTTGTCCAGTTATGGCTTTATTTCATCATTGACAGGTCTAGTTTAAGAAAGTACCAAATTGCTACACCTTGATATTCAGAATATTTGTATATCATTGTTGATTCAATGACTAACATTTGCTCTTATCTCATTGGGGAGTGATTGTATTTCAGCCAACTTTTGCCAAGCGTTCGTGACGCTATGTGAACACAAGAAATACCAGGCAAAGACGCTTGACCGATGCTGAAGGCGTTCGTGTGGCCGCTTGCTCGACATACGCACGCGAAAGCGTCAGCTTAGTGTCGCTCCTTCGTATTTTTAGCAGACGTTGGCCAAGGTTTAGGGTCAGCCTTTACGGCTTCTAGAATTTATCAATAACGCATTTTTTTTCGGGGCAATGGTGGCCCGGCCTATTTCAACCTAATTTTCATTTAGGCAAATTGTGTATCAGGCCTCACAAAGACATGATCCATAATAATTGCCAAAATTAAAAACACGTCAAAAAGTAATTGCATAAATCAAACGTATACCTGGCGCAAATTTCGTTTATTCGTTGAACTCAATCGGCTTGCGCTCGACAACCGCATTGGCGTAAGCCAAACATAGCTGCTTCGCATACGTTGGTTTTCATTAGCGGGTTTTCAAAATTGGTGGACAGAGAGTCAATGACGGTAAAGACAACGAGTGCGCATCTGATGTGCGCGATAAAGACAAGTTCGCAACTGATGTGCATATCAGATTCACATTCGTTCATTTTACCACTCACAACCATCGATTTCGAAAACCCACTATTAAAGCAAATGTGGGACTGAACCTCTGGCTTGATCCTGGACTATAGCTCCCTAAAAGTGTCGCCAAATTCATGCAAATATTTGTTCTTTCGAGATAGGCCGACACACATCTTCATGAAATTCACGGGACATACGTGCCGTTACTTCGCCGTCTTTCTTATCCCGATTTGTCTTCAATCACCGATTACGATATAAACATCATAATTTGAAAATTACGACTTCCCTAACACAATGTAAAGAATTTTTTGTTATATCACAAATATCGTGTAACAAAGAAACGAGGGTTATTTACACTCGGTGGGTTTCGGAACGTGTTTCTTTTATCTCGTTCGGGGACGATCGTAAATGTCCGGGTTTTATGTTCGTGAGTTATACCCGAGCTGAATTTGACCTGAGCCAGTTTGAAAGTAACGGAAAATTTTAGCGAAATTGAAAAACATGCGGGGAGATTAAAAAAGTAAGGAAATCATTTTTTTGTTTGATACAGCACAACCAGAGGTTGTGATTAAAAAAAAAAAAGGGGGGGGGGGGGGGGNGGGGTTAAACACCAAAACGTGTTCTGAGAATGAGGTTAGTTATTTTTCAAAAGAGGTCAGTTTTCACCGTGAAACCCCAAACCCCCATAAACAAAATCGATTGTAGTACGCATTCAAAGCTTACCGTCAAATTTCAAGAGCGCCATCTAATGTCTTTAAATCTACTTACTAGTAGAATATTACCGACAATTCAACATCTTGCTTGAAATGTTATACTTTGGTATGATCATTGATAATTTACAGAAATGCTCAGTTGCCTTGGCTCGAACCCTGACGAATCATCCAAAAATGACAACAAAATGCAAAAGGAACCGGTCGCGACATACACGCGCTGCATGAGCGAGAGGGCGATTAAAGGGAACATGGACTTGGAGACCGCCATTTGCGTTGCAGAACGTGGCGAAGAAAGCAATTGTCAGGCAAATGAAATTCGCCCACATGCTCAATACGATATACAACGCAACTAGCTCTGGTGATGTGAAGTTGCATGTAAATGACTCCTGCATCGTTATCAATAATAGAATCGGTAGACTCGTAACTATTCGTGTTTTTGCTTTTCGGAAACAGTGCTTACGCCAGCGTTGTATAATGTTTACGCAGTGCCCTCTATCGGCTGCTACGGAGTCATTACTAAAGGAAACACATCTCAATGATCAGGCCTGTATGCCGGATTGCACTATATAGAAAGGGGCGAAATTAGATTTACAAAATTTTTAACAAGCAAAGAAAGAAAAACAACACAACATATAAAAACAAAAAACAGAGAAAGAAAGAAAAAGGAAAAAGTAAAGCCCCCACCCCACACACACACAACTGCTTGACATTTTTCTGCATGGAGCTAATTATGGTGGTCTAGTGCAAACCGGATTTCGGATTGAGCGGGGTAGGCACATGAAGGTATTTGGGGCACTGTTCTTAATGTCTCATGTAATAGTTAAAATATTTTCCCCTCCCTTTTGGCCTGTCAGCTGTTTTAAATTGTAGCTGATTCCATCCCAGATTGGTGTTACATTTATGAACATTAGTATAACATTCGTTACATTTGCCTCACTGACTTTTAGTACGTGTGGATTCGAATCCCCATAAATTTTTTTGAAAGATATCCCAGTTGACACCTAAGTGCAAATGACACTTATTCAATAATTATAACTTTCTGAAGAGTTTATAGAAAAATAAATAATAAAAAGGAAATCATACAGAAAAATGGAGTTTATCATGTTTTATAGTTAAAACATTAAAAAAACATTTAGATTGAGCAGTATCTGAGAATAACAATTTTCATGAACCAGAATACTATAGATCAACATATAGCAAGGTTATTGAAAAGCAAATATACTAATAAAAGTTTTCATAAATCAAATTTAACATACAATTTAATTACAAGAGACGAATTTCTGGTGGGTTTTAAATCATCGACAATGTAGCCTCGTTCCACATGTTTGAGAAATGTCATCACAAGCTGACAAGGGGACAAGAAAAGAAAGAAAATCAAAACAAAAGCAGAACCAAAACAAAAACAGAAAAAAAGCTTGTACAATATATTCCACCGCTGAGCTAACACGCAAAAAAAAAAAAAAAGAAGAAAAAAAAAAAGAAAGAGGAAAAGTCGTCAATGAATAATGATTTAAAAAGATATTGCGGTTCCCGGCATTGCTAAAGGGGGGGGGNGTCGCCACCGCGGCTCCATGGTCCTCTGGATCCGCCTGACGTGTTCATACAGAAATGTCGGGTAGCACCAGAGAATATTAATACTCTCTGGGTAGCACCAATCAATGCATGGCGACGACCTATACACTTTTCTTTGTACACCATGTACTAGGTGAAAGTGAAGATCTTCAACTCTATTCCTCAAATGTAGCATGTAGTTGAACTCTTCTTGAAGGCAACTTTCTAACCCATTTGTAACCCATTGGTCACTGGAACCTGGTGGGACTTTTTCAAAGTCTATAAGAATATAAGGATTCAGTAGTCCACGGGTTAAGAAGCAGGTGCTCTTACTCAAAACCAATCAAATTCACTTTAAAAAGGAGACCAAATTGCTGACTAAATTCTGATATCTAGTTTCCAAAAGAATCCACCTTAATCCGTTTATTGCCAGCTCCCCTTGATGGCGAGCTATATGTTGGTAATCCGCCGTGTTTTTCAATCGTATATGTGTCTTTTAATACGGAAATAAATTCAATCCACCAATCAGGAACTTTTCGACAAGACCATGTTTGCGTTTCCAATCTGAATAATGAAAGGCAATTACGTTTCAGCTTCAAGCATTGCAAACGATGACCAACGATTAATTTTCTTCACGAGATCTATCGATTTCTCACGAGAAATAAGCGATCAGTCGAATTTCCTCTGTCCCTCATTTTATAAAGGAACATCTTGTGGTGTCATTCGCCTCATCCCCGTATCAAATTTAGGCGGGATAACCCACAACTTCCTGCGATATTTTGACAAACTGTGTATATTATCAGAGGCGAGGTGTCAAATCCGATAGTTATGGGAAATAAACACCAATTGACAGATTCCGTCGAGTGTGACTAATGAAAAATTCCTCTTAAAGCGAGAATAAATAATTTCCTAAATATACTTATTGTGGTGATGTGAGTATTTGAAAATGGAATACAATGTCTATATCATTTTTTAATTACATTATGTTGCAATTGGCAACTTTGCTGTAAAAAGATAAACATTCATGAATGCCATTTCTTGAATTTTCAACATGTTACACACGAAATCTTTAAGGGTGCCGGACTTAATGATATACGATACAAACAAGGATTAGTTAGTAGATCCAGAAGTTGATTAAGGAATATAGACAGAACATAATTTTTGCGGGGTAAGATTTAGGGCGACACCAAAGTTTTGTTAAATAGGGCCCCAAAATAGCTGAGGGGATCCTACAATTTCGCTGATGACATTCTTTTTTTTTTGCTTGTCAGCTCATTGGGGGGCTCCTTGGGGGTAAAATTTTAATTTTGGTCGAGCTCCCCCCTCCCACCTAGGGTCTTCAAATCTTGGGTGCAAGCATTGGCCATCGTAATTATGGGTAGGCGTTTTTACTTGGTCCTACCGAAACGCAACGCTCTGATTCAGACATCAAACAAGGGGTATAACGGGAAACCAATCTTGGCAGGGTTACCCGCCCAATTTGTCTTTATTCTTCCTACATCTATACAAAAATGGCGTCCAGTGATCGATTGTGGGAGAGGGAGAGGGGACGGGGCAGCAGTAAATTCACGATCTAAAATTGTCTAAATTCAGATAACGAATCACACTTCATTAATATTCTCTTGTGTACTTTAGAGAAAACCAACACGATTAGGCTACGGTCTAACGATACAACTTAATTTCTTACGAATCACTGTTCTTGGAATATTCAAATTTTTGTTCTGTCCTGGCAGGAAAAAGGCCAAACATTTTCAGGTCAGTTCTATAGTGAAGTTATGATCCTGATGATGACTTTATAAAATGGGTAAACAATGAAAACCATTTAAGTATCCACATGAATCGGAAACTTGATGGCATCATAACTGTTTATTTTTCATTATTCATATGGATGGGTGTGTGTTTGTGTATGTGTGTATGTTCGTGCAAGGGGTGTGGGATCCCCAGTTTCCACAGCCTGACCCACCTGCTCTCGAAAAAAGCTTTTAAAACAGCAGGGAATGCCCCGGTGGGTTGTGGCTGAGATTGCGGTCATTGCCTCATCGATCAGGGGAGGATGACCTGTAAAGGAGAATCATCGTCGGAAGGCCGACTCACACCTTTCTGTGTTTAGCCTGCGTCAGCCCAGCATTTTTAGGGGAAACTAAAAACGCTCCCTGGACGCACAGCACTCGCGGATCAGACGATGGAGCGTACACCGAGCGTCAGTCCATCGTATGACTTATGTCCTTGTACGTTCAGGGAGCGTTTGTTAATTTCCAAATACGCTTGGCCGAAGCAGGCTAAAACGCAAAGGTGTGAGTCAGCCTTGAGAAGGGAGGTGGGAATTTGAAACTGACACTACCCTGGAATGAGTAAACTAAAGACTGAACTAAAACTAAACTAAATTTGGATTTTAAGGCGTTTATCATTCATTAATGAATATTTACTGACACATACCTCTACGTTTATAACCAACGTCTTCTCAGCGTTAAAGAAGTTCCGTTAAGTCAGTAATAATGAGGAAAGGCACTTAACCGACGTCGGGGGCGTTTGTCAAGAACTCGTATGCACGGACAAGCGTCAGCTAAGCGTCAGTTTTGCGTATTCATACGTTGACGGAGCGTCACGAACGCGGCTGGGCAGACGTTGGCTATTGACGCAAAGGTGTAATTAAGTCAGCGTTTAGTAACTTCATTTTCATTAAGACAATTTAATGCTCCCTTTCCGAATGATTTACAGAATGATATCCGTCCCAAAATTAAGTCAAATGCCAATTCAAATTGGACAGGCTTGTGATTGTTGTGTCCGTATTGTTCAATACTTGCTCCTTTCTAATGCCATTCAAATCGGAACCGGCTTGTGATTGTTGTGTCCGCATAGTTCAATACTTGGCATACGGATCTATTGCCTCATGGCTCCCTTTATTTTACGGAAATATATTTCATATTGTGTTTCTAAAAGATTGAAATAAGTATGATATGTAAACAAATCAATTGTAAATCACAATTAGGCTCTATAAAACTGATCTCAAATTGTGAAATACGGTAGTCCCCCAGATTTTCATCTCCCGAAGGCTTCACCAATAATTTGTCGCACGCTTTGTATGCATTAATGTCCTTAGATTCATGTCGAAATTTAAAGATGAACCAAACAAATGTACACATATCGTTACCCTAGAATCTGGTGTAACGATGTGTGTACCCCCTCTTCCTCCCCGATTTACCTATCTGGGGACAAGATGGGTAAATCGCAGAGGAAGAGGGGGGGGGGGGCGAAGCAAGAATTAAATATTTAAAGTTATTTTCCATTTTTGCTTGATTATTTAAAATTGTGCGACTAGCACTCCCTTCTACAGCTCCTGATCCGCCGTGGGAAAGAACAAGAATCTTCAAAAGCAAATTATTCCGCGCGCTCTCAGAAGTGATAAATTCATGGCGACAAACCTTAAAACATAAAAAAACAAGAGGGAAAAGGTGTATGGAGAAAGAAGAACAAAAGATTGAAGCATTTTTTCCCTAAAGTCCATTCGGCTGAAGAAAAATCACTCGTACCTCGGGACCGCAGAATATTTTTATTTTCTATTTATTTATCTTATCGTTCTTTTTTTTTGCAGGGGGGGGGGAAGGGGCGTGGGGCTGTGTACTATCACTTTCGCAAGGATTAACTGAAACAAAAATAGAGGACTGGTGCCCCCATTCCTCCGTTCTGCGGTCTCTGCTAGCGAGGCCTGCAAGTAGTCTGATTCTATCTCATCTACAAATCTAGTGATGCCTCTACAAATTTCGCTTGAACATTACATGTAATGATAAGTATTTGAGCTGAGTTTAATCACCGTTTAAAATTGCTTGCAAGGAGTTTGAACATTCGTACAACTTCTCAAATCATCCTTTCCAGAAATGTTGAAAACTATTGAAAAGGCACATTCCATCCACCAGACATGAGTGATTGTAAATCACTTTATTTCTACTCAGCGAAAGAAAAAGTACATTTCCTTATGTTTCTATATTGAAAAAGAAAGAAATATATACCTGCCCTTTTTCACAACATGCTCAAATTCGGGAAGAGGAGGGGGGGGGGGGGGGCTCAACTGATGCATCGCGAACGCCACACAGACGGCGAAATTAGAATCCCAGGTTACCCCCAGATCATGGAGGAGATTCAGTCTGCACACCGAATGGATGGTGGTGGTTGTGGTGTTGGGGGGGGGGGTAGGGCACAACATAAAGTTTTTTTTTTCAAAAACCGTCTGCAACAATTATTATGTCCCGTGCTTTCACGTAAAAAATCACGTGACTGATGAGGATTTACCTACACCAGACAACATTGGACAGGTGTATAACAAACACCAGAAACACACCAGCTTATAGCATGAGTAGGGATGCGTGCGGAAAGGGGTCGGGGCAGCACCCCTTATTTAAAATTCTTGAAGAAGGTTTACCATCGTCAGTCCACGAAAGTTATTTATAGAATCCGCAAATTAAAAAACATCTCGACTAAATGTAAAAGTCACAGCAAATATCATTACTCATGATCATCGTTGTGGTGATGATGGCGGTGGTGATGGTGATGGTGGTCGTCATCATTATCATCCTAATCACAATCTTCCTCCTCTCCTCCTCCTCTTCCACCACCACCTCCTCCTCCTCCCTCCTTCTCCTCCTCATCCTTCTTCTCCAACACCTCCTCTTCCTCCTCCCCATCAGCATCATCATCATCATCATCATCATCATCATCATCATCATTATCATCATTATCTTCATCATCACCATCATCAGCATCATCATCATCATCATCATCATCATCATCATCATCATCATCATCTTCATCATCATCATCATCATCATCATCATCATCTTCTTCTTCATCATCATCATCATCATCATCATCACATTAGTAGCAGCAGTAGCGTGGAGGAAATGCATTTTCGTGAGATTTTATCATGAATAAAGTAAAAAACAACTGGCAGGTCTGTATGATTTCACTTAGGAAATATGTGCAGAATTTGTTTTTCTTCACAGACGAACATTTCTTGAGAATGACAACCCGCTCCTTTCTTGATGTTCTGTTTTTGTTTCGCCTTGTTTGGCGGAGGGCTTGTACATGTATGTCTAAGTGCTCATTTTCTCCTATCTGTGTAGACTTTTTTTTTTTAAAGATACGAACATTTCTTGAGAATCAGTAAGAATGACAACTCGCCCCTTTTTCTTGATGTTCTGTTTTTAATTTCGTCTTGTTTGGCGGAGGGCTTGTGCGTTCGTGACCGCTCGAGATCAACTGGAAATCCGAGGCAGGGGATCTCTGATAGAGAGATCTGTCATCGACTGAACATGGCTTCTTTTTGTTTCCAGTCGGACTCACAAGAGAGGAGGCCACGGTAAAGGCTGACTCACACCTTTGCGTTCTTAGCCTGCGTCGGCCCAGCGATTTGGAAATTAAAGACGCTCCCTGGACGCACATCATACGCATATCAATGCAGACGGTGGACTGACGTTCGGCTTGCGCTCAACGAGCGTACGCCAATTGTCAGTCCATCGTGTGACATGTGAGTCAAGGGAGCGTTTTTATAATATAAAAAAACGCTGGCCCGACGCAGGGTAAAAGCGCAAAGGTGTGAGTCAGCCTTAAAGCTAGGGCAAGGTACTATATACCCTGGCCTACTTAATGTTTGAAATAATATCTGGAACATCCGTACATGTCTCATTAAGGGTGGAGTCCCACGTTTGTGTTTTATAGCCAATGTCTGCTCAGCATTCACGACGCGCCGTGAACGCAGAAAAACGCAGCAAAGACACTTGACCAGCATTGAACGCGTTCGTCTGATCTGGCTCGATCTACGCACGCGTCAGCGTCATTCCTCCCTATTTCTGTGAATTACGTCATGAGTGTTAAGCAAACGTTAATTATAAAAGGTAATGTGTAACAGATGTTGATGTTGATGTGAAAAGAGCTATATATTCACAAATTGCTTGACACGCATAAATATAAATGTTTACGAAATTAGGAGAGGATTTCATTTATTGTTGTGGCTTATTTTAGTCTGAAAATGCCAATCAAACGTTAGAGAAATGGACCGCCAGCAAACACGAAGCAAGATTCCGACAGTGCTGTGTGTGTGGAGTGTAAATGTGCATTCACTTTGCACGTGAGGCAGTGTTCTGTTGAAGAAAATGATGCACGGCTAAATGTTTGTTTTGCGCCATTTTTGGGTAGATTTATTGAAATAAACTATGAACATGTTCTCTTGTAATTAAAAAACTGCATTGGGACGATATTTCTTTTTACTGCAGCTCAGCAATGAAATATCTGATGCGCCACCTCTTCCCAAACTGATCTTTACGTTTAAGGATCACTAAACAGTCAACGCATGTCTCGTGAAAATTGATTTTAAAGACCACATACGAGTAAATTCATAAGGGATACGATTGTCAAACTATGAATTTGCTTTGCTTTTGCTTGATTCGCTGAAACGTTAGCGTTAGTCAAGCATGCTTATGCTGCTGTAGGTATCTATTATAATGTGTAACTAGCTCTTCTTTCTGTAAATCCCGATCCGCCCATGTTAAGTTTTGGTGTACATGTGAGAACAAAACATCTTCAATTTCATGTGCTCGCTTAAAAAAAATGAATTAATGACGAGCTAAACAAACAACAATAATTAATCCAACAAAACATCAATCCACTAAATGTTTTGACAAGTATGAAGTTTTACTATAATGCAAGCCATATTTCAATAAGCGACTCTAGACAATTATTCGGATATTAACTAAATGATTCAATTTCCATGAGTGACTATCATTTCATTTCCAAGTAAGTGTCTTTTCCTTGCGCCTTTCTCATTTCTTTACAACGTCAGACCCGTCACTTTCCTCGGTCTACATTTTTGTGTTTCTGTTTCTCAGATCTTCAACATTCCCATGACAGTATAGTTCCTTCTGTTAATTGTTTCAATCAACCAAAAATAAAGAGGTACTTTCTTGAAATTCTTAGCAAAAACCACTTTTTCATGCAGACATGTACATGTGATGGATATATACAAGCATATTATTGTCGTCTTAAGAACAGTAATGTTCATTCTCTTTTTTTTTTTTTTTACAACCAAATACTTTGGAAACTCTAGTAATATCAGATTTGCGGTAAATTTTATCAAAAATAGATTAACCCATTCAGGAGAGGATAATTTCACATTAAATCTAAATAAGGCTCCTTCCTCAAATTGGCAACAAATGATAATTTCATTTATTTTTTCTAGACCATTTCAAGTGACTATCCATTTGGAAATATGTGTTAAAAAGCTCGGAAGTGCAAGTTTACATGAAAGAATAGAGAATGTATTCCCAATTTAAGTATTATAATCATCCCCTGCGTCAAACGTCGAATATTTACACGATGGTATTCCGTCAGATTTTGTCCATAATACTTTTCTCTTTCTGCTTTTTAGGTACCCTGAATTAAAGGTTATTAAATAGAAATACGAAATGTGCTTGATCGTCCTCCAAGGGTATACAGTTTAACAAATGAGTTCGTTTATTTTTCTCCATTTACTGACAACACCTCAATAACAGTGTGAAGTTTTTTAAATAAAATAATTGAGAAAATAGGTCCCACGTGTTACTTCTAAACGGTTTTGTACACAAAAAAGATGGTTAAACTTAAAAAATAATGACAAAATAAATACTTTTGAACAGATTTGGGGGATTTTTAAACAGAAAATGAATATTTCATTTTAATAATTTCTTTAATTTTTTAAATTAATTCTTAAATGAATATTATTGATGAATGTGTAGAATTCATATGTTAAAACAGTAATTCTAAACCAAATCAATTGCAGACAACACAAATACATGAGCCAAAATACAGTGTTTGCTTCATATCTTGAAAAGTCGAAATGGTTAATACTATCTGTCGTCATGGGAATGCATTATTGTATAAGCATATTTTTGTTCCTTTTTAGAAAATGAAAGTGTGTAACGGTGCTATAAAACAGCAGGAAATCAGCACAGACAATTATTTCTCATACGTTGATACTCGGTCCCGAATCTCGTATCAGATAACTATATCGGATCTCCAAAGGGGGAACGGTGACACATGAATAGGCTATATAGCGTAGTGGATCATTTTATAGATCGGATATATAAAATGTAATGGAATACCTGAAATGTCTCGCCAACAGCTTCATCAAAAATTTGATCCGGTTGATTATATCTTTGTCTGGTGATGGTTATGGTGACAGCTCTATTGGATGATAGGGGTATCAGACAGACAAACAGTAATCTTCAGCATATGTAAATGCCGACTCACACCTTTGCGATTTTAGTCTGCGTCAGTCCTGCGTTTTTGTAAATTTAAAACGCTCCCTGAGCGCACAGTATACGCTGATCAGACGGTGGATTGGCTTCAGAATGTAGACACACAATGAATATCCTGTAGCACTTTCTGTGCATGCACACACCGAAAGCTAATTGTCTGTTCTTGCAGACTACGTATGACCTGCGTTTTTGGGCGCCCAGGGAGAGTATTTTATTGTAAAAAAAAACCCCGCTGGACTGACCCAGGCTAAAACGCAAAGGTGTGAGTCGGTCTTTAGAGACACGGCGTCAGGATTGAGACAAACAAACTGCAATATAATTCTTGATGGTTTCATGGGAGGGGTAGAAGCATCAGAGGTATGATGATGATTCAGGGATAGAAAAACAGTCATTCTTCGACATTGTCCCCTCCTCCATCCCTCCGTCACCTTTCCCGTCCTCCTCTTTCTCCGTCCTCATCTTCTTTCTCTTTTCCTTTACAACTCCCCTACCTCTGATCCACCCACTCCCTCTTCTCCACATCCTCCGTCCTCCTCGTACTTCTTCTCATCCACACTTCCCATCCTATTATTCTTCCACCTCCTCCTCCCCCTCCGTCCTCCTTGTCATCATTAATATAATCACTCTTTCACATCCCATATGCATCTTTTCAATTTCAACTCCCTTCTTTAGATCCCCTTTCTCTCCTCTTTTTACTCCTAATAATCAATTAATCAATCAATAAATAAATAAATAGATAAATAAATAAATAAATAAAAATCATTATAGCAACCATCATTATCTAATATATCAGCATCATCATCATCACCATCATCATCCTCCCCATTATCATCATCATCGTCGTCATCGTCGTCACCATCGTCATCATCACCATGCCCCGGCAGCCCTCTCAAACCAACTGCTGGTCTTATTTAATTATTCATTTACCTAGTTCTTTTATCTTTGTATCCTTTACCTATACTGTAATTGTTTTGTTTTGAATTTGCCGAATAAATAATAATAATAATAATAATAATCATCATCATCATCACCATCATAATCATCACCATCATCCTCCCCATTATCATCATCGTCGTCATCGTCGTCATCATCATCATCATAATCGTCATCCTCTCATTATCATCATCATCATCATCATCATCATCATCATCATCATCATCATCATCATCATCATCATCATCATCATCATCATCATCATCAATGTACATCACCGTCGTCTCTTATTATATGTCAACATACAACGAATCCGAAACAAAGAAACAACGGGATACAGGCAAACTGTTTTTGACATATCAATATTCAACATTTAAAAAACATCTTAGAAATGAATTTAGAATTCAATTCAATTTTTTTCTTCAAATGTAATATATTCGTTCGTTTTACACGAAGTGCACTGGCCAAATAATGGAAGGCCCTTTTAACCTTCCACATAGGCAGATAAGGTCTGCCCCAGAAAAATCTTGCAGTGATCATAACTGAAACAGATCACTAAATTTTTTAAGTATTTCTGACGTTAAACAATGATTTTTCATGGTAATTGGGAACTTTTGGTCACGTGGTAAGACGCATGTCATGCATTTCCGGACTTACCATAGTCATAATTACATACTCACAGAGAAGTGCATGACATACGTCATGACACGTGGCCATTAGTTGTAAATTTGCATGAAAAACCATTGTGAGTTGTATTATTGAAGTACACATAATTTTCCTATTTATTGTACGATTTGCTTCAGACTAATTGGGGTCGTTATACCTGAAGGTGGCCTCACACCTTTGCGTTTTAGCTTGCGTCGGCCCATCGATTTTTAAAAATTGAAAACGCCACCAGCGCACAGTATTCGCTGATCAGACGGTGGACTGACGTTCGGCTTGCGATCATAAAGCGTACGCAAATCGTCATCCCAACTTATGAACTGCGTGTTTGTGCATCAAAGGAGCGCTTTAAATTTCCCAACACGCTGGGCTGACACAGGCTAAAAACGCAAAAGTATAAGTCCATCTTTACAAAGAAAATTTAAAACGATAGAGTGAAAATCACATTATGAATCCGGGGCATTTTACCTCATGCAATGTTTTCGGCAAAAATACAACAATATCCACGATAAATTATTTCTTTTTATAATACTTAGTATTGTAAATTACAGATAAGATTATGATAAATAAAAACATAATACACAACGAGGGAACGAATGCCTAACATGTTTGGAAAAAATCTGTCCAATGTCGTCACACGTTGAATACATTAAAAATACGTTTTGCATGGGCTTGCTGAAATATGCTGTCATACGCCCTCATACGCCGAACACGATTTTTTGACGTATGGTTTAAAGATTCCACATTGATTATAAGGATGTTATGGGATCGTCGACAGACGTTCACAAATGTTACTTGACTTTCACTATCGTTGGTCATAAGTTGTGAACGCATTTGTCGGTATAACTTACTCATAATATATCAAGTCGTTACAGAAAACGCTATACAAACGTCCACATCCTTATGAATACGCTATGTATACGTTCAACGCTAATAGTACAAAGACGTTTTGGATAAATTTGCATACGTGTCGTAAACTGACTAAAACATCAATATGTGATGTATTTCTACGTATGAATAACGTCCAAGTAAGGTTTATGAACGTTTGTCGACGATTGCGTAACGTTCATATAACTTATGTTGGGAGTAAGAGCCATGCGTCTACCTATGTCGAAAATGGTTCTATTTCCATTTTCTTCGAATGCAAAGTGTGTTACAACGTATGCACAACGTACAAATAACGTGTTCGATGTACAAAAATGTGTTTGTCAAATTCCTTATATTTAGGGCATGCACTGGCTAATATTAAAGAATGCTCCAGAGAATAAGTTTCGTCACCCCTTCGTCAGCGTTCATGAAATACGAAAGACGTTTTGTGAACACAAAATTATGGAGGGAAGATCCTTAGCAAATGTCCAAGGCGTTATACTGGCTCGCAATGTACTTACAAGTAAATACACGTCCGGCATGACGTCAAAGCTTTCGTCTATGTTGCCGATCACACGGATCCCCATCAGCGGCTGTGATCGTCACATCTCTGTGAATTTGAAAATTCATAACTTTTGAACGGATTGTCCTATTTTGCTCAAATTTTCACAGTTTGTTCATCTTCTTGCTCTTCATTCAATGAGGACACGATGATTCCAGGGGTTGGTTCCCCTTTAAGAACCAATCTTATGGTCTGAAGCTGAAGTTTTACCACGTCGAAAATGTTCTAGAAGACAAGGCTCAGTCATACATTTGGGCTTAGAGTCAACGTACGAGTATATGCATCTAAATTGATTCTTTACGGTGTATATGGGAAGAAATACACAGGGAAGTCGCTTGACCAAACCAGAATCCCTCGATTTTCTAATATTTACGCATGCAGCCAAGTGTCTGTCTTTCACATTTCGCGCGTGGATAGCTAATATAAATTGTATATACGCTCTGCACATTTTGACTATGATATAATATGTGTGAAATACCAATACAGACAGAACATGAACGGGCGTACACCTGAAAAAAAAAAAGAGCTAGCTCAATTTTATTAGAGACCTGCTCTCTATTTTCAATGATATAACATTTCCCCCAGCAAACTTTAAATCATTATGAAAATGCACGAATCACGGAATACAAAAAATATAAAATCATCACACTTCGAAATGATTTTTGACAGGAAAGAATTACTATTTGGAAAGGAATGTTGACACTTCGTGACAAAAGTTCACTTTCCTAATAACATCATATCAAAGTGTGAAAAGGCAATAAAGTAATCGTGCGTTTCATGATATTGAGTCTTCATACGATATAATATTTAATCGGCCTTAACAGATGCACTGAAAAACACGTACTTAACTTCAGAATTCACTTCATGATTGGTTTTAAATATGTTAAAAGAAACAGAATAAATTCTATATTTGTGTGGTCTTGCATCAACAGATAGATAACTACATCACGTGACTAGTTAAAGTGCACATTTATCGCAATTAGTTCTCGCGATATGAATACCATTGGAAAGAGTCCTGTCATATTTATGGCGCTTACTTCATATAATTCCGGTAAATAGTTGGATATTACACACCTCGCAAATTCATAATTACTCGCACAAAATGTATATATTAGCTTTGCATAATTAATTGTTAACATAATGTGCTCGCAAAATGTACTCACTAGATTACCAAATGGATTATGGTCACACTCGCAGAATACATTATGTGGGAGAATAAACAATACATTTTGAGTAGTCCACAGAACATTTCGATACAAATCTGCAATAATTTCTGTCATTCCGCAATGATGACCATATTCAGTGTAAATCTAGAAATTTACATCAAAAGGCATTGAAACAGATTTATATTAGATTCATTTCTAACATTATCAAATTATGTATCCATTTGTCGTCAAAATATTCTAAACTCCGTTGGTACTTTGAGGTTTAAGGACACTTGTATTCTTATCATTCCCTTGTACAGTTAAGGCATGAGTGAAGTATTTCTTAACTCCCCGACCCTCCTTTTCCAGACTCCCTGCAGTTTTCCAACTTAGAGGGCAACGAGCCCAAACAATTTCACCCTAAGATCCGAGGGCTCTGGGTTATAAGTGTTTGTCGCCCTCTAAATTACAGAACTGAATGAGTTTGTAATCATAATTGGGAGGAAAAGGGGGCGAATAAACAATTCATTCAGGCCTGAACTAGACTAACAATTCACATTACAAACGATCTTTGCGTAGTTATTTATGAGTACAACTCAATCTTATCACAAAATTTGTCAAAATGTAAGATTCTACAGGGGTCAAGTTGAAATCCTTTGGTATGTAAATCGCATATGCAAATAATTATGTCAATATTCTAAGACGACTGAAATGACAATGTCAAATGAACGAAAGTGAATAACAGCACCAAAATATATAGATATACAAAAATATGAACAGTTTTTCATTAAACAATTCTTAAATATAATTCATTTTGCGTAAAAATGTCCAATGAGCGCGTCAGTTACATACATGAAGTTCCTCGACTCGACTGCATGTTTCACATTCCACAGAGCAACACCACTGAAATCGACAATGGCAACTTTCAGTCACGTGTCTTAACATAGTTTGATAGCCACGCCCACAGCACATGAGTCTGCATCCGTTTACACCAGAGCTTGTCTTGTTGCACCGTCGACCATGCGTGCCGACCGACCCATGTCGCTTATTGGGCTCGCAGTAGTCCGGTGACGGGGTTAGGTAGACGATGTCCGTCTTGGAAGGGTTGCGGTTGCGCTCCTGGAGGGGGCGGAGTTTGAGGCTCCTCTTCGAATACATCATGTGGTAGGCTTGGACGTGTGATTTTAAGAGGAGGTCGCTAGTCTGACGTAACTTGGGCATTGAATTCCAGCAGACCTTTGATGTGCAGGATCCAGAGACGCCATGACACTTGCACTTAATCGACATGTTCTTTTCGATCGCCTGTAAATAGATAAATGAAACGAAACAAAGAACATAATGTTATATGTTGTAAAACAAACCGTATAATGAAATACTAGTACAAACTACGTATGCATATATGAATCAAGACGCGGGGCAAGGTAGATTTGGAGCCTACAAGTACCAAAGTGCAATAAGGCAACTGGTCTCTTAGTCTTAAATTGGTTTTAAATGGTCTTAAATTGAATTGAAATAATTGATTTGAGTTGGTTTCAAGGCTTGATATTGGTGTCGAACTGGTGTCGAACTGGTGTTGAACTGGTGTCGAAGTAGTTTACCAAGATTAATGCCGAATTGGTTACCGCCTTTGGTGTCGATCTAGTACTAAGCGGGTTAAATAAATTAGTGCCGAAATGGTTTTCGAGTAGGGTGTTGATCTAGTGCCAATTTGGCCATGACGATTAGTGCCGAATTGGTTGCAGAGTTGTGTTTAAATCTAATAACGAGTAGCTTGCTAAGTTGGGTGTCGATCCGGTGCTGAGTCGGTTGTCGAATTGGTTGCTGAGTTGGGTGACGAATTGGTGCTAAGTCGGTTGTCGAATTGATTGCCGGGTTGGGTGACGAACTGGTGCTAAGCCGGTTGTCGAATTAGTTGCCGGGTTGGGTGACGAACTGGTGCTAAGCCGGTTGTCGAATTAGTTGCCGAGTTGGGTGCCAAACCGGTGCTAAGTCGGTTGTCGAATTGGTTGCTAAGTTGAGTGACGATCCGGTGCTAAGTCGGTTGTCGAATTGGTTGCTAAGTTGAGTGACGATCTGGTGATAAGTCGATTGTCGAATTGGTTAAAAGTTGGGTGACGAAGCGGTGCTGAGTCGGTTGTCGAATTGGTTGCCGAGTTGGGTGACGAGATTTGTTTTTTGTGAACGAAAGCTGGTGATAAGTCGGTTGTCGAATTGGTTGCCGAATTGGGTGACGAACCGGTGCTAAGTCGGTTGTCGAATTGGGTGACGAACCAGTGCTAAGTCGGTTGTCGAACTGCTTGCTAAGTTGAGTGACGATCCGGTGATAAGACGATTGTCGAATTGGTTAAAAGTTGGGTGACGAACCGGTGCCGAGTTAGGTGACGAGATTTGTTTTTTTATTTGTTAAATTTGTTAAAAAATATAGCTACAAAATACCAACTAATATATGGCCCATTATGTAAAGTTTGTGTCGTCATAGATATAAAGGGTTTGGTGGTTGTACGCTACTGTCGAACAATATTAGCTGCCGCGTTGGATGTAGATTTGTGCTAGATAGTATGATGTCGAGTTAGATTTTTTTGGTGGTATTTACATAGGGAGTTGGCTGTTGATGAGGTTGAGGTTGTGGATTTGGGTAACGATATGGGAATGGACTTCAGTGAAGGTTTTTTTTAAGGTTTGAAAAAGACTTTTTTTTTGGTTGCCGTTGAGTTATTTTTTTTCTATTCAATTGTAGCTAAGTAGAGTCTAATGCGCTAAAGACATTTGTAGGTGTCGAGCTCAGCAGAGTTATTTTTTGTAATCAGTCAGGGAAACTCTCGCTTTATCGAGATCTCGTTTTTTCGAGATAATACGCAGTTCAGCGACAGAGGTCGGAGCGCTACGAAATCGTGCGGGTCAGATCGCCCGTGTAAAGTGAATGACAATTTGTTTTTCCGTCTTACATACCCATCATTAAAAAATCATTAACAAAAAATCTCAAGATGGCGAATTTTCGTACGCTAGTATGTTGAAGAGAAATAAATTTCCTACCTTATATGTAAGTAAGAAAATTCGCCACCTTGAGGAATTTTTTAAAAGATTTTTTTAATGATGGGTATGTAAGACGGAAAAACAAATTGCCATTCACATTACACAGGCGATCTGACCCGCACGATTTCGTAGCGCTCCGACCTCTATCGCTGAACTGCGTATTATCTCGAAAAAAAAATGAGATCTCGATAAAGTGAGAGTTTCCCTGACTGGTAATGAAGACTAGCTGAGCGGTGAATCAGTTATTGAATTTAGTGTCATGTCGAATATTGCGGTTTTATGATATTGCATAGTGAAGGGGTGTCTGATAACCGCTGAGCTAGGTTTCTAAATGATCAATGTTAGTGTTTTTGGTAGACCTTGACGTTAACTGTAGTATTTGCATTGGATTGCATGATGTGTCAAGCTTTGAAAAAGTTGTCGAAGACACGTTGTATAACAAGCGCTGACGGGGTTAAATTTACTCCGGACGTTTTTGATGTTGATTCCCATGACAAATTTAATGTCAAATTTAATATCGAATTAATTAATGACATATGAGTCATGTTGGATGTCTAGTATTGTGCTTTTTTTAGGCAGTTTTAGCAAGTTGTTAAGATGGACAATGAGCTGGATGTAGAAGTAGGACATAGGTTATCCCATCCAATATTAATATTTCTGAACAGTTTGAGCATCAGATGATGGATTGAATATAAATGGAATTGACAGATTAAACGCTTAACGGGAAGACAACGAAGGACACAAAAACCTACACCATTTGGTTCTTTTCAAAGATAAATATGCTGCTTATGTCACCTCATGATTCATGAAACGTTTTTTTTTGCATGGATATCAGAGTATCTACTAGTTTTTGGTCATTCCCCGAACGTCCATACGATGAAAATATAGTATTGGCCGGTTGACACGTCATTCATCAATAAACACATCACATCATGATCAAGTGCATACTCATTTTTCCCGATAAACTTTGGAAAACATCTTGACTTTGTCGTCAAGGAAACTGGGATCACATCGGTCAATCGATCTTCAGGGGGTCGTTAAGCGGTGTTAAAAAGCTCTAGCCTGATATACCACCCTCTTGTTAAAGGCGTATTAACACATCTTTGTGATTTTAGCCTGCATTGGCCCAAACTAAAAAAAACTCACTCCTAGCGCTCAGTATACGCAGATAAGACGGTGAACAGACGTTTGCTCAAACGGAGCGTTAGCAGTGTGACCTGATTATTTGTGCAGTCAGGGAGCGACGCAGGCTAAAACACAAAGGTGTGAGTCTGCCTTTGAATCAGTAAAATTGCCCACTTTTCCCCTTCACCTTCGGCGACGACAATATTCCATTTAAATACTATGTTATTCTTTTTTACGAAATTGAGAGTCACCATTATAAATAAGAAGAATGCATTTAAAGGGTAAATGCAGCCGATGTAACAAACACATATTTGATGATTTAAAAAGTAACGGGCTGGCATTGGCGATCAATTTGGATTTTTTAAATCTATGCATATTTTTTTGAATAACACGTACATTTTTTTTAATGTCTCATACATTTTTGTCTAATTTGAGTGCACATAAAAAAAGTTCATGTCGGGTCATTCTGGAGAAGTTCCCGAGGGTTTGAAAGTTGGACAAGTCCATCCAGTGCTAAAGAAGTCAAAACTTGATCCAGAAAACATGAGCAACTATCGACCAATCTCAAACCTCAGCTTCCTGAGCAAGACACTAGAGCGTGTAGTGATGAACCAGCTAAGCTCCTACATCACGGATAATTCTCTACATGATCCATTTCAGTCTGCCTATCGTGCCCATCANCCTTGTTATTCTTTTTACGAAATTGAGAGTCACCATTATAATTAAGAAGAATGCATTTAAAGGGTAAATGCAGCCGATGTAACAAACATATATTCGATGATTTAAAAAAGTAACGGGCTGGCATCGGCGATCAATTTGGATTTTTTTTTAATCTATGCATATTTTTTTTTCAATAAAACGTACATTTGTTTTTATGTCTCATACATTTCTGTCTATTTTGAGTGCACATAAAAAAGTTCACGTCAGGTCATTCCGAAGGGGCGGTCTGTCAGTGGAGGGGAACCAAACATTATTTTTATGCCATGGACCGAGGAATATCTTTAACTTGGTAGTGCCACCCTCGGAGGGGCGGCGGAGGAGCCTGCAACGTGTCAGGAGGAGGACACCTTAGCAGAGGTGCATGAACTTGGAGCACATGAGAAATCGGTGTCATCATGTTTAGCACGCCCAAGGCAATACACTCATTACGAGGAATTTACGGCTGCTTTAAACTGACATTCTCATTCCAAAAGTATAGCATTAAAAAGATTTTTGAGGATTTTCCAATAGTTCACAATTTCTACAATCACAACATAATGCAAACGTCAAAGGAGAATTGATATTGCGCATTAGTTAATTTTTACGGAAATGTATAATCATGATAATCATCTGTTGATCCTTCTGAAAATGTTTAAAGCAAAGAATAGCGGGTTTTCGAAATTGGTGGACAAATGTTTGTGGACGGTAGAAAAATAGTGTGCATCTGATGTGCGCATCATTTGTTGCGCATATCAGATGCGCACTCGTTTTCTATAGTCCACAAGCTCCTGTCCACCAATTTTGAAAACCCGGTAATGATCGATGCTTTACGATCGACAATCTATTACTTTAGAATTATGTATCTCAGTATCGAAGTCTTTCAGAAGAAACGATTCCCATTTAGTATTATTTTTTTTATCTTTCTGTGTGCACAGTTAAAGTTTTTCCCAATACATGGAATGTGCCAAATGCTCATGGGTGAACAGCTGAATTTCAGATCTTAATAAGCTCCATTAATATTTCTAAGAATTCGGAAACATTTGTGTTGGTATCATCACGTGCACCCAAATTTCAGCCCTCAAAAAGGTGCGGAAATTTTCCTCGATCAATTGCTGAAGTTTTTTTTTTTTTTTTTGGTTTCATGTCTATTACATTAAAAACAAGGCCTAGGGGGTTGAGATGAAATTAAGAAAACAATTTTTTTTTTAACATAACCACGTTTGTGCCTTTAATCCGTTGATTCAATATGAATGCTGACACGGCCTACATCTAGCACTTTCGCATTCCCCAGCACATTAACTTGAATTATCAAATTAACACCCACCACACATTTTTTTCGTATTAAACAAATGCCATAGACCGGAATGTGTGTTTCTCTGCAGAATTGGAAAACCTTGAAGTTACATCATTATGGACGAGATGACTCTTAATAGAAAAATTAATGAAAAAGATGATATATTGCCAAAAATATGCTTATTTTATTTCAACAATTCTTCTGACCAATTACTCGAAAATAAGAATTGACCGATCGAGGTTGTGAGAGGGCGCCCGATAAGTTGGCAGAGCATACAAACATGTATACAAGTAGGCGAATATTAGGGGCAGTCACAATTTTTCATATTATTATAGACAATGTTCACAACCCTGATTACGTGCATACACCTTTCTCCTTTGTATTTCTCGGGAAAGTGGGGAAACTGATTTACTGATGTGATATAAAGAAATTCAAACCTTTCTTCCTGCTTTGTAGTTCTGAACGGCCATCAAGTCAGCAGCCGTCTTCTTGCTGGTGGAATCGTCGATGAACGTCTCCGTGAAATGTATCCCATACTCGAGGTTGTCCGAGCAACCGCCCCACTTCCATTCAACGTCCGGCCGGTCCCGACCGAACACCCGGTCACAACCGCACTGGAGAATCGTACCGGTACCGCAAGCCTTTGTGACGTCATACGTGATGCCCGCCGACACGAGGGCTTGGAGGAACGCCATCTCGGGGTTTCCTGCAGGCAGGGAGGAGTTCGAGAACAAAAGAGAAAAATAATGGTTTATAGGAGTTCTTACCAATAAATCTTTGCACCAACCAGTGTATACACACAGCTGTGTGTTATAAGTTACCCGAAGATGTGTAAAATTACCACAGCACTCCGACGGGATTCGAACCCATGATCCCATGGTTACTATGCGAGTTTCATAACCGCTAGACCCCAAGAGTGCCCTGACTGATAGAAGAAGAATTTTAGATCAGCTAGATAGTTAATCATTAATTATGATCATTGATTATAATTAATCGTCCAAAAGATTTATAATTCTAAAGTATGTTTGATTATCGACATCGGCGCAATATTGGCGCTTAGATATATCGGGTTCTATGTTTCAAACATTGAAAAATGTAGCAAAAAAAATTGAAAATGTAGCAATTGGGTGTGTATGTGTATATGTGTGTGTGTGTGTGTGTGTGTGTGTGTGTGTGTGCATGCGTATGTGGTGTATCAGCCCCCGTCATTCCATCCCTCCTGTTTTATTGTGATAAGCAACTTAAGGCACGGTGGCGCGATTACCGTTTACCGCCAAAATATCGACACACTTCTCTTATGGACATGACACCCACCAGATGCAAAGAAAAAAAACCTCCATCACCCGGAAACAAACCTTCAATCTCATCAAGTGATATTCACCAGAGAATTAAAAATTCCCCTAAGTCCTGATAAACACTTAAGACCCACATGATTACCCATTAAGGGATCGTTATGATCCATGGAATTTGGTCATGATAGGAAGACTCTTCGGGATGTTGCACAAAGTTGAAATATGCAGTCAAACTTATGACTACTGTCGATTCACAACCCAACGCTATGCTGTACTAAGAGGGTAATGGTTAACACTCCGGTTTTGTGGAAACACCCCCATAAACGGCTAAATCCCAAGCAAATTTCTGCACCAGGCGCACGCGGGATAACCAGGATGATCGTTTACAATAATGGCTGGGGACAACCGGAGACATTAAGCGAGAATTTACGAGCCCCCAACCGGGGTCACAACGCCATTAAGCCCTTTAAAAGAGGCATCCATCAAACAAGTTGGGTAACATTTTCTTAAATAAAATCCCAAATTAAGTCATCAAAATAGAAACATTAAGTCCTGGAATTTTTGCGAACACGTGCGCTGCCAGAGATGTTGATCTTTCGGGTCTTGCCGACGGAGCTTGGAGGAAGGTTAAGTAAATTATTTATGGTCTTGATACAATTGAGGGGTAAAAACATAAAAAAATTATAATTCTTTCCATTCGATGATAACTTTCTTCAATACGCGACAGTTGGTTGACGTTAACCATGGACATGGGTTAGATTTGTAATAGGCGTAATAAATGGACGTGACAGCTTGAAAGCGTTTATTGAAATTTATTAAGACCTCATTGCAGGACTGTCACACTTTGAATTGAGACGGTGACGCTTATCTCTTTATAAAATGATAGCGTGCCATTCAGCAGTTTAGTAACAATTCAATACCTTGTGAAGGTCGTATGTGTAATGTATATATTTGAGTTTTTTCTCCAAATTTCCCCATTTTTCCCCACAAGCTAAAAATATTTGACGTTTTATTATGTTCCCCGTTTGACATTACATATCGGTGTGAAATTAAACTTCAATTTGAACTTAGAAAAAAGCCTTCTGAAAAGCGTACAAAAGTTGAGGCAAGAGAGAAGGGCATCAAAAAGTGGCAAAATATGGGTCCCTGTCATTTCTACCCTTGTAATAGGCTTGAACAAAAAAACCACACGAATCCCTTGCCGTGTAATAAAGACACATGTTTAAGAATATGGCATATAGTCTACCACGACATTTTTTTTTACACGTTATCCACTCAATCACTCCACAAGTTTAGGAATCTGTGATCTGATAGACCTGCCCCTTCACATAATCTTGCTCTGGACACACAGGTACAGCAATACTCATCCGCCGATTATCGTAATAGCCAACTCACACCTGTGTGTTTTTAGGCTGCGTTGGCCCAGCGTTTTTCAAAACTAAAAACGCTTCCTTGATGCACAAAGATGCAGGTCATACGATGGACGAACGTTCGGCGTGATCTCCTAGAGCGCAATCGAAACATCAGTCCATCGTCTGATCAGCGTATACTGTGAGTCCAGGGAGCGTTTCAAATTGTCAAAAACGTTGGGCCAACGCAGGCTAAAAACGCAAAGGTGTGAGTCGGCCTTATACCCCTCTGTTCACACATTCCCCTTTGATCGCACCCCCACATATAGAATAATCTGTGGTTGAGTGCTGTAGTCCCTGTGTGTTCGATCAGAGCAAGACTATGTGATGTTCAGAGGCAGGAGATATCATAACACAGAGTCCTCAACTAGACTACTCTTTCATCAGCATCTCCTCCAAGTCCACATGGCCATCTTGCCATCGACCATTTACATCGAATTACACGCATTCGTTTCCTAATCGGTTGGTTATTGGTTACCCTTGAACGCTGTGGCCCGGATCGAGGTTAGACCTGTTCCAGATCACCCTCATCTTCTTCCATCCTTGAATCGACATGGTATCCATGGCAACCAAGATGAGGTGAGAAGTACAAACCATTTATCTGTAGTATTTCTTTTCGACCTGGCATTTGGTTCTATTGCAAAAGTCTTTTTTGGGGGTTTGGTAACAATAACATTTTCATAAAGGATGGCTTACACCTTTGCTTTTATAGCAAACATCTGCCCAGTGTTTATGACACTCCGTGAACTATATGTATATTAACATCCTTAATGTTGATCAAGCGTCTTTGCTCCATATTTCTGCGCACACTGAGCACCATGTCCGCAGGGTAGAAATTGGTTTGACTTTTAAACGCAAAGGTGTACGTCAGCCTTAAAATAGTTATAATCTCGTTTTCCATGTTTAGCGCCATTATTGCCTTCAAGGAATATCATAATTGCTACCAACTTGCTCTTGTTTCCTTTTCATATGAATGTATGAACACTTTCCTCCATCGTCGATACATATGGTCAACATTAAATGATGATGTCAATTACTTTGAATTGAAACTTCGTCTGTTTCCTTTATATTTCTACTAGGCCTATTCAATCATTTGCCTTCTAGCTTCTAGCAGTGGGGGAGGGGGAATATCTGATTTCCCCTGTTTTTTTTTGTGTCTTCTTTTTNAACAGTAATGTTCATTCTCTTTTTTTTTTTTTTTTTTTCTTTTGTTTGTGGGGGCCCATTGGGGGATTGTGTTCCGAAATGTGTTGGGGGTTTTTTTTTTTTTTTTTTTTTTTTTTTTTTTTTTTTTTTTTTTTTTGGGGGGGGGGGGCGTGCATCCTAAGATACCCCTGCTCCTACTCCTATGATATCTATGACAATAAGATATACCAACTACACAGGAGACCGCCAATACCCCCATGTACCAATCACTTTACACCTGAGCACATTCTCGTCTCATTCCGAGCATCGTCATGAAAGGTCCCCCGACACTCGCCCGACCAATTACATCGTCATCTCGCTCGGATCGGGTTGCAAAAAGCCCGGGCTATTTATGCATCGATGTTGAGGATCTACCACGCCATTGATAGATCTAATTTAGATAGAATCTTATTTTTCGAAACGCGCCGTCGAAAACCGCCTTATTTTTTCAAAGTAAGAATAGTCATGGCTCGGAGCCAGCAAACATACAAAAAAATTATTCTGATCGAATATCATTTGCCGCTTTTGAGTTAGTTGTAATCAGAAAACCAATGACAAACCATGGAATGATCCACGAACTTGAACTTAACGAACTTATAGATCCATAGACAAGCGCGGGTCAATTCTAACTATAAAGTTACCATGGCCACATTTGTCGTTGAAACTCTTCTTTGAGTATGAAAGATGCGTTTTGAAGCGCTCTGGAGAACTACAAAGGTATTCACGTGTGGCTGACGGCTTTTGGCTTTTGTCGCAAGCCCACAATCACTGTGAGTAGAAGGGACAAATGAACTTGGACCCTCATTCAAGCCTTCACAATAACTTCATTATAATCAATGAAAATCACTTCCTCATTGATTCAGTGAGCACGTGCGACATCCGTTTTACATTTTCCCGCGGATTAAGAGAGAATGATATTTCTGCTATGTGTATCTAGCTCTTGCAAATGCTTGAGTGGAATTTGTTTACTTTGTCTAAATTCTTTGTCCCTTCTGCTCCTAGTGAATTCTTCGTTTCCCTTGAACCACATGGTTCATGCTTGAACTACCCGGGCTCTGACGCGGAGGAATAATACTAAAATTCGATCTCTCATCACCGACCCAAATCCTTTGATATTTATCCGCAATATCGACATATTCTACCAATTCAACTGTCCAAGGGGGCCTGGATTGATGCAAAATCCATGTAGGTCCAATGTCGAGATCAACAAAACAATATCCTAAACACAAGTACAGCACGCTTTTTAAACTAAAGTGCTTTTTTAAAGCAAATTTAGTACAGATATTAACCCTAAAAAGCCCAAGGGGGGCACAATGTGCCCCCCCCCCTTACCACATAATCGTAAACCATTCCTACATTTTCGGCCCGATTACGCTCAAATTTGGTGACTTTCTCTGAAATTTTGTTGCGGACATTATGATACCATTGTTATTATTATTCCGGAGTTCATGTTGCCATGGCAACCATAAAACAAAAGGCATGTTTGTCCATTTTTCGAATAATTTCAGTTTTTCAGCTCCAAATCGGCCCTAAATGCTTGGAAATAGTCACAACTTATGATATTTTAGTTGATTTTGCTCTCTCCTGTGCATTTCGAACAGAAAACGCAGTTTTCGATAATTTCTTTTGTTTTTCTTTTTTTTTTAGCTACTTTTTTCATAAATATTAGATAATATGTTTAAAAATACTTTTTCGTACTGAATGCAAATAAAAGTAGCTCAGACACTTCCAGAAAGCCCTAAAAATCAATTTGATGAAGATTGGAGCCTAAAATGTGAAAATTTCAGGGAATAACATGAGATTTTCAAAAGCTGTCTGGCGCCCTCTATGACCAACATTGTGTAAAATGTGACATGATACATTTATTGTCATATTTTGACCTTCAAATGCATCTAATATGCTCAATAAAGGCATGGAATATGATCCTAAGATAGTAAAGGGGAATAAAACCACATTCCAGTCATATATCTGTTAATAATATTGCTTTTAATAGACCATATGTGAAAAGTGATAAAATTAACCCTTTTTTAATGTATTTTATTGAATCACGCCCTCACATGGTGACCGTGAGAAATTCCAATGGTACCAAATTGTAGATAACGACTTGCTCTACATCTGTGCCAAATTTTAGCCCGATCCACCAAATATTGTGGAAGTTCTCTAGGGGGGGGGGGGGGCACTATGTGCCCCCCTTGGGCCACAGAGACATCAAAATAGCTTGGGCTTTTTAGGGTTAAGCCATACAAGGATATTTGTTTTCCTGAAAAGGATTACTATTTGCATCTTACGTTTAGTCCTTTGGCAAAAATTTGCCCTACACTTGGAAACATATCGTCCAACAATTATTGGTCCAAACGTGTCCAACATACTCATGGTGGATTTTTTCAAAATTCGACTTTAAGTTGCACATATCATCTGACACAATTATTGGTTTAGGTATGCCCATCCTCTAGACAGTATGTTGCCAGTGTTGGGTAAACCTATGCCAAACGTTTTCAAAAGATTCCGTCATACATTCGTCTTACTTAAAAAAAAACATGAATTGTATTTGTCTCTGACTCTCCGTCTTTTGCTACTGTTTTTATATGATAATAATAATAATAATAGATGCAATTTATATAGCGCACGTATCCACTCTGCAGAGTGCTCAAGGCGCTTTACATTATTATTACCCTGGCTTTAGCCCGGCAGCCACCAGCGCACTTGGCATTTCAAGGAATAAATATTCCTGTCAGGTACCCATTCATCTCAACTGGGTTGAGTGCAGCACAATGTGGATGCAGTTCTTGCTGAAAGAAATTGACGCCATGGGTGGGATTCGTACCTACGACCCTCTAGTTGAAAGGCGAGAGTCACGACCACCACACCACGGCGCCTCCACATTGGCTGTCCCAGTCGACGCCGTTTTTAAATACAAACAAACTATACACTACTTATTATTCGAAACATAATGTGATATTAAGAAGTATTATCCTCTATTGACATATTGGCAATGGAATGCAATGTGAAATAATTTAAAATTGAGATAAAGTGCCATTTCAGCGAAACATCCAGTCAGAGTACCGTACGTCAATACAGGGAAACATAAATATTCTTTTTCTTTTTACCCCACATCACTCCCATGAGCTCCACTAACATTAACTTGTGCAAAAATAACCGTTTTTGAGACGTCACTTTTGATTACAGATTTATGATTAAAAACATTCCATTTAAACAGGTATAACGCCATGGGCCAAGCCTTCAAATTCTTCACTTGTATTGATCTACACTCCACGTTGCATTTCCACGTAGCGATTTGAACATATCAAACATACTCTTCGCCTTACATTTACACAGATGATTGATTTTAAGGAAGAATGTTTTCGATTCTAGACTGTCAGTTCTCACAAAGTAACAGAGAGTTATGACGACAGTAGATCGTCACAGTTCTATGGACTAATTATTGGCGTCCTTCCACAAACCCAAGGGAGATAAAACAAAAGTATGATGAGTTGAGTCGAACATACCTCCCAAATTATGTTTTTCGTTTTGCATTGAAAAGCCAGACAAGTAATGATCACCCATTAATCAAACGCAACAATGTTTGACTTTTGCCCTTATGTTCGGCAAATTCCTGACACTTGATTTTTTAAGGACACGTACTGATCGAACCTCAAAACATCCTCGAATAGTTTTCGCGTTTTTCATATTTTCATCTTTGAATTTTTCCCCAAATAAGTTTTGTTCGCTAGCTTGGTTTCCTTGATCATAATGATTGAACTATGCTTTTAGAAATTAGGAATCTCATATCAATACCTGGACTTCGGAAAATGAATATGACTGAGGGCAAATTAATTTGATTTGTGTTGAAATCACAAAGAAGAAAATTGCCGCCCTTAAACTCATGGCAAGCCCTCTTTGGCTTTTGCCTTGGAAATTTGCTTACATGATGTGAACATTAATCTTTCAAAGCTTCGCAAGGGTACATGATAAACAATAATTGATATCTCTCATCATTATGACAAATAAGTTAATTTCCTTGATTGGCCTAGAGGTGTAACCGCAAATGAACCAATATTACTTGTAGGGGGAGGGGGGGGGGGGGGGGGCTGCTCTCAAATCCAATAGAATACGGTATGTCATGACATTAATGAATACGTGAGGTTAGCTAATTTTTTTTGAAAATCAAATAATTTTATTGCCCTCATTTGTATGTTATGGATATGAATTTAATCACATGTCATTGAGCACACAATTTGATCCAATTGCTTAAAAAATTCCCCAAATAATGATTTTATTGGATTATCACAATTAAGAAGGGCCTTATTACCATCTCCAAACTGTACTGTGTTATATGCGTTTATATTCTGAAATATCTGTTAGGGAATGGTAATAAAACCATTCATTCATTGACTCATTCATTCGTGTTAGTATGTAGTCAAATATCACATAAATGTTGACACACCAACGTTTTTTGCATTTTCATCGACAACCAAAGATTGCCAACTGTCCTGTTAAATCTTCACTTTTTAATGCAATTGTCTGCTTGTCTAAACCAGCACATATCTTTCGCAATAATCCGATATTGTACATTATTTTGTTGAGTGTAATAAAGAATAATATTGTTGTTGCTAAACTAGATTTCAAGTATCTATTACCCTTTTTCTATCACATACTCTCATCGACACGCCATGTTTGACGAAATCCAGATAATAATTGAAATTATATCATGATCTGGAAACTGTCAAGACTCAAAACTCGATTCGCAAGGAGCCAGGAAATATTTTGATAGTTTTCAAGGTCCTTTACTTTCACATTATTTTATCTTTCTCTGTAACCCTTATCAAATTGAAAAGTGCCCCCAAATAAGAAAAAAAATAGGAAAGAATCAGAAAACAAAGAAACAAAACAAACTACGAATTGTTTGCTTGATTGTACAATAGACAATATTGTGAATGTTCTCATTTTAGAACAAAATCTGACCTAGAATTAGACAAATGGTGATCATATAAAATGCTGGAAATGCCAGCATAGCTAAATCGATATTGTACATTTTAATGTATTTGTTAGCTATTCAAAGAAAACACGAGGGTTCGAATTATCTGAGAATACCGCAGACTGCAAAAAATCATATATTTTGTGGTTCGATCTTCACCCAAAAGGTGCAATGCAGCCCCCAAATCCTCCCCATGTTACACCTGTATCTAGCAGCAGTAAAAATTGAAATGAAAAGGAACCATAAAAAAAAAGAAAAGAAGAAGAAGAAGAAGAAGAAGAAGAAGAAGTAATGATAAAGAGTTGGGAGAGAGAAAGATAAAGAAAAACCATAATAATGTTTAGGTCTACACTAATATTGCATGCATTTCCCGAAAAAGAAAAATCTTCATTGAATGCGATTTCGTAAATTCCTGAAAGTTCCCTCCAAGGAGGGTTGCCATTCCCCCGATGCCAACGGATCACCAAGAAAGCAAAATACACATCATTAACTTCACTCTCCAGTCTATTAAGTGAGCCCTGCAGCCCTCTCGTTCTCATAGGGGCAGTCACACCAGCAGACTGAACCCATCCTGTTCTCAAACGGCATAAACAATATTGTAATCCTAATACTGTCTTATTCTGTTTGAAATCTCATGCTGGAAGGTCGACTCACACGTACACCTTTGCTTTCATAGCCTGCGTCGGCCCAGCGTTTGTGAAAATCGAAAACGCTCCCAGAGCGCACAGTATACGCTGATCAGAAGGTGGACTGACGTTCGGCTTGCGTTCAAGGGGCGTACGCCGACCGTCTGTCAACAGTTTGACCTGCGTCTTTGTGTGTCCAGCGAGCATTTTAATTGTCAAAAAAGGCTGGGCCGATGCAGGCTAAAAACGCTAAGGTGTGAGTCGGCCTTGAAGGTAATTTTTCTCAATCTCAATTTTGCAAATTCATAAATTAAACAAAACATTTTAATTCAGAGTTCATAGTTTGAATTTGAGATAATTCAGTTTGGTAACAGGGTGGATATCATCCTGTAGGTGTGACTGGCCCAGTACTACCCGTCTCGCTTTTTGTCCAAAAGACGGGTTCAAGTTGGAATCGCTCGAGAAACGAAAATATGCCAAGATGTTTGGCATTGAGTGAAACCATCAACAAATGTTGTTAAATATTGTGTTTACAAAACGATTTAATTCCAACGAAGAAAAATGGCTGTTTCTACCTTCTCGTGTACTGTGTAAAACACTAGAATAAAACACGTGCTTGTATTTTTATATTTTTTAATATAAGGCATTATAATATGGCATTAATTTTCTATTGATTTCTGTACCATTTCACTCTTTAATTTATAATACTTAAACTGTTATATGTTTTATAAAGATGAAATAAAAATTGAAGATATAATAGACACTAAATTGTTAGAACTATAGTATTTATCGAAATATTGCTACCAGGTTGAAATATTACCAAATATATCAGCTAAAAATTAATTGTATATTGATGACGAGCGAAAAGTTCTTTCAAAAAGTTATAGTTATAATTTTTCTTCGTCAATTTGGAACCCTTTTAAAATGACCTTATCTTGTTCATGAACCTTAGTGATGCAGACAGCGAAGAACGTTAAAAATTAATGATCAGAACCATTGAGGGAACAGGAGAGTACAGAAACTTCTGAGAACACGTTTTTCCTTACGAGTGTAGCATTGCATTTTCGGCTAAATAAATGTAAAAATCTGAAAACAATTGGCAGAAATTTCCGACACTTTGTGTGCAATATCTTGTGCAATACGTGATTTTAAACCAGAAATTAACAAATTCTATATTAACATAAACGATAAATATTGAGTCTAAAAGATTGTACAACATATGCAGTCAATATTTCCATATTTTTGTTACAGGTATTTATACAGTATATTTAACTTCACAGGAAATGCCCTAAACCAGATACGTGAGAAAAATGGTTCCTATCACCAGCAACCCCTCAAGTTTAGGTCAATCATCTCGGTCCGTTAGAAATATTTCTTGAAGGAAGCTGTATTTTAAAGGTAGTGATTTTTTTTAATGAATTTCTCTTCATAAATTAATGAATTTGTTAAATTGAAGAGTTAAAAGGGGAAGATAAACCGGGAGACTAATGAAGACGGGAGAAACCAGTGGAGAAGGAAGAGGAGGAGGAGGAGGAATAAAACAAAAAGAGGGAGGAAGAGGAAGAAGATGATGAGGTAGAAGGGAAAGAGAAGCAGGAGGTGGACAAAATAGGGGATGATGAAGATGATGACGATGCTGATGACGCTGCTGTTGCTGCTGATTATGATGATGATGAAACAGATGGATGAGGAGAATGAGGCAGAGGGGAGGGGAGGGGAGGAGGAGATGTGGGAGGTGGTAGGGAAGAGGGGGTGGGGCGGAGGACGAAGAAGAAGAAGAAGAAGAAGAAGAAGAAGAAGAAGAAGAAGAAGAAGAAGAAGAAGAAAGAGGAGGAGAAGGAGGAGGTAAAAGAAAAAGATAGGATCCCGACATGCTTTGAATTCCCCCTGGAGGCAGTATTCGATGATACGACTTTTGATGATAATAGACTTCAGATTGCGCTGATTCCAGCTTAAGGTGACCCATTAGTGGGATAACACACATGACCTTGTACTGACCAGGCAAGCCAAAAATTGTTGACGTTGTAAGTCTTCCCTACCAAGTTCACGTTTAACATTTTTGAGCGGAATGATCAGATGATTTCCATATATATGTAAAACATTTCGTAAATAAACCGTCGAAAAACAGTAAAAACAGGAAAAAAACTTAATCACTTAATGAGATTCTCTATACACTGTAACTGACGAGAATTTTGTATTCTAACCTGGAATAAAAATGTCCATCGTTTTGTGGTTTCTTTTTTCTCTGGCTGCCCGACCCACACTCACACTTTGCAGAGCCATCAGTGAAATTCTACTCCAGCATGTTTTGGGGGTAGGCAAGGCAAATACGCTGAAGTGGGGATACACTGATAGATCTGCAGAGTGTGGGCAGGGCAGCCAGATTATGGTCTGAAGTACAATAGTATTAAAAACTTGCAATGATATTGCCAACCTTATTCTGAGGGGCATGGCGATGGCAAAAGGCTTGGCATTTGCATGGTTGTGTGATGGCATATGAGGATGATGATGATGATGATGATGATGATGGCTAAAAACTCTTTAAAAAATGCAGAAAGCAAAGGATGAATCTTTATTCTACGTGTGCGTTCTTCAAAATGAGAAAATCTTTGAATAAATACGTGACAGCATTATAGAATGATCCCCAGTTACCCAAAGGTTATACGCTTATAAAGTCAATTTTCCACTTATATTCCGACATGGGCGAAACAAGAGGTCATCGATGTAAGTATTCAATTGAAATAATAAGTTTTGATGCAGGTTAATCTCCCCCATTATGTCTCTTCTGACTCTTTCTGTACCCATTTAACTTCATTCAGGGGCTCTAAAGACCCAGCTTGTTTACAAGATTAGATTTAATGGCGCCATTTGGAGAGAATAGGACATGCATTCAACCCTTCAGCTAATATTCAAATGAAAATAGTTTGTTATCAACGGATTAGGTAAACAGCAATTACATGATGAAATCACAGCCGTTTTGGTTCTTTATCTGACTAATTTTGATGGTTACACACAAAAAACAAGAACTCACATATTTGAGTAATGTGACACTATAATGACACACAGTTGAGTATTTTCATTGATATACTCACCGGTGTGTCATTATAGTGTCACTTTTTGCGACTTTACTCAGATCCATGAGTTCTTGTTTTTTGTGTGTAGCGTTGCGAGTCTTCCAAAAAGTTGGAATCGATTCACCTTCAACAAAATTTAACCCTGTCCGACCATTCAATCAACGAACGATAGCAGAGTGGGAGGGCGCTATAGAGCTGAGGAGAAACAAATTTAGAGATATGGCATTTTTTTCGTGTGTGAGTGCTTGCATTTTGAGCACAGAATATAGAGAGGGAGAAAATACAAATATTGTGTGTGTGTGTGTGTGTGTGTGTGTGTGCGTTGCTTGTGTTTTGAGCACAAGGTATGGACAAAGAGCAAGAAAATACTTATATTGTGTGTGTGTGTTGCTTGTGTTTTGAGCACCAAGATATGGAAAAGGAGGATGAAAATACAAACTGTTGTGCGTGTGTGGGTGTGTGTGTGTGTGTGTGTGTGTGTGTGTGTGTGGGTGTGTGTGTGTGTGTGTGTGTGTGTGTGTGTGGGTGTGTGTGTGTGTGTGTGTGTGTGTGTGTGTGTGTGGGTGTGTGTGTATGTGCTTGTGCTTGGGCACCATGATATGGAAAAAGAGGATGAAAATACAAACTGTTGTGCGCGTTTGGGTGTGTGTGTGTGTGTGGGCGTGTGTGTATGTGCTTATGCTTGGGCACCAATATATGGAAAGAGAGGAAGAAAATATAAATACTGTGTCTGTCTGTGTATGTGTGTTTAAAAAAGAGGGAAAGAGAAAGATAAGGAATTTTGAGATATATAATGGCAGAGAGAGAGAGAGAGAGAGAGAGAGAGGGAGAGAGAAGAGGAGTTTTTTTTTGGGGGGGGGGGTGGGAGGGAAAGAACGATATTAAAGAAGGAAATAAGGAAAATGTGAACAGATTAAAAAGAGCAATAAAAGCGGAAAGTTCTGGAGGAAGGGGAGACGGAGCTTGGAGCTCTTTTCGGCGTTCGACTCACGGGGGAGTTCTGGCGTCCGTGTCATCCTATCATGGCCCTCATTACCGTACACCCAAGGAGGTCTGAGGATCAGTATCGTTGCCATGGTAACTAATCTTTCTCGAGGATTGTTGGGAAGGAACATTTCTTCTACAACTGCTCAGTAGATTCAATGTGTTTTGATTGGGGCTGAATACACATTCCAACGACAGAGAACTGTTTGTAAAATGTTTTATCGTCTACAGATATACCATTTGGGTATCCTTTTTTTATTCAATCAATAAATCTTTTTCAGAAGTAAACAAAAAACCCGAAGTGATAATTATCAAATATTGAATTGAAATTGAGATGCACGTAGGTTTATTGTTTCTGTGTGTTTCCAAATTCTTTGTCATGTGTGATTTGGTTATACATTATGATAATGAAAATGAGAGTTTTTTTACCATAAAATACAATCATATTTTATTGGCTAAAGCCCTGGTCACATAGGACCCCGGAAGCAACACGATTCACCCCGACTCTTTGTTAATTCACAGTTGACTACCTCAGAACAACGAGTGGGGGTGAATCGTGATGCTTCCGGGGTCCTATGTGACCTGAACAGCCTTTGTATCAAATGTATCTTAGGATAAGCGTAAAACGTCATATCATCATTGTCATATAATTCCTTTTAATTATATCTACACTGTAACTTTATAGATACTTTCAACAGTGCAGAGTAAATACTGGTAATTTAATTCTTATTAAGAGTAAAACAATTATGGCTTTGTCCACATCTCGTATGTAAATCTCGTAAAGTAAATTATAAAGTATCTTCAAAATAAAGTCAAAAGGAAGATGATTTAAAATAGCCAGGTTGACCGCCAATTCTCCTTTTTGTCGGTCAGTGCCTCTTACTTTGCTCGTTGCCACCAAGTTTTGCGAAGCACAACAAACTGATATTGGCAGATAGAAAATACAAAATCTTAAATCATTTTCTTTTAAAAGCGTTATAAAAATCTTAATTGTCATCTGAATTTGAAAGAAACCATCACGAAATACGTGCTTTCAAACACATTTCGCACATCACTGACTTCCGATATTTACTGAAGTATAAAGAGTGAAAATAGATTGGAAGAATTCAACACCAGAAGGTCATTTCCATCTACCCCTAACTTTACTTTATGAATTTCGCACGTTTCTGCTTAGTTTGCTAGCAATCATCATAATTCTATTTGTCAAAGAAGATTATGTCTACAGAATTTGAGCGAGCAGAGCTGGCGGTACTAAACGATAAAGAGCAAAACAAAATTAAAGGTAAAAATGTGCGGCTTCATGTAAATACATTTGGAAGGAAAAAGATATGAAGGTGTTGGTTGGAAAACGCATTCCATAATTTTACATATTCGCCTGAATTATAAAATAGTAAAATGAATTATGGTAAGGGGGAATTAACACCCTATACCTACATAGATTGAACAAATACCGCGTGATTGATGCCATAAACGGTCTTAAGTCTTGTTAAAATGCAAATCCCCGCCTCAAGTGTCAACCAATCCTCTCAGACCCAATTATTGGATTAGAATTAATAGGGATGCTCGACGTATCAATCATTGTTAATGGTGACGCTAAATATACCTTGAATGTCGTCTAATGCGAGTAACACGACAGTAATGAAATGATTAAATACAATATTATCATGATTATCACGTGTAAAACCATCTAGCCAGCGCCGCTAACTTTAAACTGTTGCATATTATGATAGATAGTTTTCATGTAAATCGGAAACGAAACCACCCACCGACTCCAAATCATAAATGACAACATCCAAAGACGAAAATCGCCGCTGGATTGACAACTGCCGATAAACTGGCTTTCTTATGTGCATTAACTGATTATTTCAATTCATTGGGGGATTACTCAGATGTACTTTTTAGTAATGTTATGATCTTGAGATAGAGCACAATCAAAAAGATAACGTTAAAAAAAAGCTCAATTCTGCTTGTGTTAAAGAAATCTTAAATCAGTAAGAAATGTTTGAAAGCAATGTTTAATTTTATGCCAGAATCCTTATTCAGAGCAACAAAATTGGGATTCTCTACACTGGATTGTTTTCCGTGATTATTATTTTCTTTGATTATTATTGATATTGATTATTTTCCTTGATAGTTTCTTGGATTGACTAACATAGAACCTAACATAGGGGATAACACTTTAAATAGTCGGGAACTTTTCAGTAGTTCTAGACCTTTATTCGTTCATCACTTTGTAATATTATGGACCTTTCTGGAAAATTGTGAGGAATATACTTTTTGTATATTTTTGCGATTTTTTTCTGTGAAAGATTCGTTCAGTTCTGTGGATATTTAAAGATTTGGTTGTTTCATGCATCAAAAATTTACCAACTGGGGTAAAAGTATTGCTCTGCGAATTGACTCCCCTTCCCCACTCCTTAAGGACGTTCGCCAGTTGAGTTTATGCGCAACTTGGCTGCGCAGGACTGTGCGCGCACATCAATTAAGCGCGCGCATAATTTTGATTGTGACGTAGGCGCTGCACTTAATTAG
>BQKZ01003518.1:56190-80889 GCA_036244855.1 Temnopleurus reevesii
TAAAATAATACAGTACCACAGTACTCGCCCCTCTTCCATGCATGTGTTACGAACTTCATTTTTCCTATATGGGATTGTGAAAAATTAATTTCCAATCTATGTTATGAGCTCTTTGCGAAATTTAGGCACCATTACATCGGAATGGTACAGTAAATTGCACCCCGATACTAATAAATTACCCCGTTTACTGGAGGTAATCAAAACTTATATTAATTCAATTACGAATATCAGATGATATCAGGTTTTCGATGCAGCGTATCCCCGAGTCATTTTTTTTAGCGGATAGGACAAACATGACAAATTGACATTTCGTGATGTTTTGAGGAGGAATAAAGCACGATATTCTATAAAAGAAAATAATAAATGATATGAAATAGCTAAAATAATAAGTTTATTTTAAGCATATCTTTGCGATTAACGTTTTGACGTTATCATCAGATATATTATAACATGAAAACGAAACGCCTACAGGCTGAAAGTCTCAAGCAAAATTGATGTTGCAGGGGAATAAACTTTTACGACACTGCTACATGTAATATCTCTATCAGAAGGTTGATCAAAGCGTCCCGTTGTAGCTGTTTTGAGAGAAATATGATACTGATTAATTTTTGGTCTGTGTATCTTAACTGATTTATGATGAATATGATGCGCTGAATAAAGAAATTAATAATCTCTTTTTGTTTTGCTCACAATGTTTATGATTATACTAATGACAAAAATTCCAATAATTACCCTTGATCATTTTATGTGCATGCGCACCAAGAATTTAGGGACGGGGGGGGTGGGTGGGAGACAGGCCCTGAATGACCGATTTTGCTCCCCTTCTTTACCACGAATTAAAAATAAACTTAAAATAATTTTTTAATGTTATATAACCATATAAGACCTAAATATATTTTGGCTTTAATAAAACAATATCTTGTAAAATATCATACGACATCTTCAAGTTTATGCTCCACACAGACTCTGATTATATATATTTGAACAAAACGTAGACACCAACATGTGAGATAGCTAAAAAATCTATTAAGTATGTAGACGATATTGGAAATTTGAAATATTATTGACCTGTATCATTAATAGTTCCGTAAAATGGTGATATACTCAACAGAAAATGTACATTTACGTAAACTTTTATCTCGTTTTAATATAAACCAGGGCTGATTAACACTCTTTCAAATGAAGAAAATATGAGAAATAGGGCCCCTTTTAAAAGATAAATTTTTATTTCCGTTTACTTTCTCGGGTTTCTCATAATCAGAGTGATTAAAACTGAATAAAAAATGCAGCATTCTAATGAGGAATATGATGGTCGTTGATTAGTTTCTATAATTTACGAATATTTTCTCCGTCTTCTCTGTACAGTGCCGCTAATTAAAATCAGTGTTCCACCTCTGAGCGTGCTATGACGTTCATAGTTATACCATCTCTTTTTCGCTTGAATATATTTTCAAACTTTCCTCTCTACATTAATGAGGCTGATTAAAACGTATAGGCCGATTCATACCTTTGCATTCTTGGCCTGTGTTGCGTCGGCGTTTTTTTTACCATTAAAAACGCTCCCTGAACGCACAAAGACGCAGGTCACACGGTGGACTGACGTTCGGCGCACGCTCCTTGAGCGCAAGCCGAATGTCGTCCACTGTCTGATCAGCGTATACTGTGCGCTCGGGTAGCGTTTTTAATTTTCAAAAAACGCTGGGCTGTGGCAGGCTAAAAATGCAAAGGTGTGAATTGGCCATGAATTATGACTGTTGCAGAATGGGAGAATTGCGATAATGACGTTTTCCGATATTTTTAATTTCCGCATATTTTCTCTTGCCTTTTCTGTACATTTTTTCACAGAATTTAAATAAATTTTTGACGTTAAATTTGTTTGGGGTAGTTTTTCATTGCCCTACAATTTCTGCGGGCTCTCTATAGACAGAAAATGTGTATCCCTAGATACAACACCCCGGATGGACCATACAGGGTTCAAAGTTGTACCCCCAAAGTTAAATATTGTACCACATTCCAGGGTATAAGTCTGTACCCCAGCAAGGGATAACATTCTGGACTCCTCGGGTTCAACTTTGTACCCATTGCATGTAATGCTGTTCCTCACGGATACAAAGTTGTATATCTTTTAATCTTTTAATCTTTAGGGTACAATTATAAAATTTTGGGTACAACTTTAAACCATAGTGTAGGGTTCTGACGAAGTCGCATCTATTTGTGTGCAAATTGAGGCCCCCAGAGTTAAAGAAAGCGAAAAAAAATAAATTCTAGTAGTGATTTTGTTTTCTTTGTCGTTTATTATTCCTAAAACTCGCCCAATATCAAACTTCGTGTGGCGTATATAGGTCACATGAAATTGATTGATGCTTACGAAACCCTTCAAGTACCTCTATCAAATCATCCGTACCCATTTGTATTATTCAAGACAGACGTTTCAAAACGATCATTACCAAACAGGAGTCGAACAAAAATAGATAGACCAACTAAAAAAAGATATGCATTTGACCTACTATAACAGCGAGTTGAGACGTTGGCAGTGTATACCAGAAATATATAGGTGTATAGTAGAACGATATGGCTATTACATGGTATGGTATATGGGACTTTATTCGCAATCAGTAAAAAGACATATAACATATACATAATACGAAATAAGAATACATTTGACAAATTTACATGTGAAAAAAAAATAACTTGCAATGAATAAGATTGGCTGGATTGCCCTTTCAGAAGAATTAAAATAAATACTTCTGTTCTTACAAGGGGTCCAGATTTATATAGCGCACATCTTTACAAAACGCGTATAAATAAACACTATCTCTCGATTACGACGCACAATGGAAAACTGGGGCCAATTACTCGAAATGTTCTAAGCTATACCTCCGACGTTCAGTTTTTACGATATCCGTTCCTTCTTTATCAAGTTTCGATAGAAAGTATGTTGCGTCTGAACACGTAATACATGGTTAAGTGTTGAATCTGATGAATGTATTTCCCATCTATATCGTCTGACCTGAGATTGATGAGTTCATATTTTATTCATATCGTTTCGATTTTATGAAAGAAAAAAAAACCGTTACTTGAGTGGTTGGCGTATCAGCGATCGAAAGGGCGCTGTCACACGTATACTGAGTACATGAATTACCCGAAGTTTGAATCACACTTTTGCGTTTATAGACAACGCCATGAGCACCATGGGGTATACCGGTGCGCTATATGAATAACCACCATCCGTCTGAACAGCGTTCATGACGGTCCATCGGCGTAGGAATACGGAGGAGCGACGCTTATGCGACAAAACAGCGTGATCTAGTGCTGGATGAACGCCTCCAAGGTTGGCCAAGCGTCGTCCAAGCGTCTTTGCTCCATATTCCTGCGTTTACGGAGCGTCATGGATGATTGGCATACGTTGGTTGTAAACGCAAAGATATGAGTCAGCCTTACTTACGTGGAATGCCATGCACATTTAGGAAAGGGGTGCGAAATATCTGAATATTGGACGTTGCAATACTAAAGGGGCGTTGCTCAAAATCAACTGCAAATTAACTGCAACTTTGCAAATTGCAACGCGCATTTCCATTCGCGCACAGCATGCGCATTTAACAAGACGCGCATGAAACGATGATTTTGATTGGCACATTCCGATCAACTGCAACTTGCGATTAGTGAACCCTAAAGCTTTCAGGTGTAATATTGCTCCTTTCCATCGGTGTCCAAGAATTTACAAATTCTTTTACCAGCATTTGGTTTGAGAGGGTTGGGATGGAAAACCTGCGGGTTATGGAGATTAAGTTTTCCTTTTCCATGCCCCGGCAGCCCTCTTAATCCAACTGCTGGTCTTAATTAATAATTCATTTACCTAGTTCTTTTATCTTTGTATCCTTTACTTATCTGCTTATACTGTAATTGTTTTGTTTTGAATTTGCCGAATAAATGATAATAATAATAATAATAAAATATTTCAAAATTGCTCAAATTTACTCACATTCATCTGTGCACGGTGCATCATAAATGTCAAATACACGTGTTATGAAAGAATAGAGTGTGAAATATTCACTGGGCAGCTCCTTCTTTCAGAATGACAAAACATACTGCTGGGATACGACTTGGACAGTACAAGACATACAAATCCTTATTAAAGTGAACGCATTTCATTTTTTAGCTTAAAGAGCGTCACTATTCGGCATCTAAAGAGGTTTTCCCCATTATCGGAAATACGGATGCTAGTGCCCAGAGCGCCGCAGAGCGAAAATTTCGGAAGAGCTGCTAATATGTCCATTAACCATTATCAGCTTGGAAACGAATCAGACAATCTTATCAGGGAAATATCTATACAGGCCAACGAAAATTGTTTTGGGTGTTACGAAGTTTGCGCCACACTGGCTGGATGTAGTCTGGCCCTCTGAGATCCATGATAAAGGTAAAATTCCCAAATAATAATTAGTCTGAATGAGTAGTCCATGTTTACGTGTTTCAGAATGCCTCTTTAGATGCATACGTTTAGGTGGAATGGATAACATAATTACGTCTTGCGAGACTAGGCACGGGGATTCTTACAAATCCGAAGCTTTGATTTTGCAAGCTTCGGTCGAACTCGTATTTGAGTGATCAGGCTAGCTCTTGAGTGGAGTTTTTACACGAGTCAATGTAAATTCGGTTCCATTACGTAATCACCTTGAATCTTGATTAACATCCCCTTTAAGAATGCGACATTTATGTCAAGCTAAGGTTAACATAATATAAAATAATTTTGATCATTTATGCCTTGAGCACCAGAAAAATTGAAAACAACATCCGATTGTTTATGCGAAAACAGGGAATCAATCATATATAATCTTACAATTTATTGCTAAGTAAATGCTATTAGTGAAGGTTACCATGGTAATAAGGCTTCACAGCCAATCTGTGTCAGTAAAGGCCGACTCATACCTTTGTGCTCTAGCCTGTGTTGGCCGAGCGTGTTTAAAAATAAAAAAAAACGCTCCTTGGCGCACAAAGACGCAGGTCATACGGTGGACTGACGTTCGGCGTACGCTCCTCGAGCGCAAGCCGAACGTCAGTCCACCGTCTGACCAGCGTATACTGTGCGTACAGGGAGCGTGTTTAAAATTAAAAAACGCTAGGCCTACCCAGGCTAAAAACGCAAATGTGTGTTTCAGTCTTTAAGGGACGTCACCGTCGATCCTAAATTATAGATTAAGAAGCCCCTGGTTGATGATATTAGAGTAACATTTCTACAAAGTGAAAATACGATTTGACGACTCATAATTGAATATATTATGATCGGCTTAGTGCAATCTAAAGGGGAAGGACAAGCGACGAACGTTTGCGAACAAAGCGAATTTGAGATTCGCCAGGGGTTTTTTTTTTTGTGTGTTTATTTTTAAAAATATATGTTTACGAAAAATCAGGATTCGTTGCTGCCATTAGCAACAGTAGGCGACTTTCAGTGATGTTTAGCGATAGTTAGCAACGCTTGAGCGAATGTTTATAAAAAAAAAGTATAACGAAATATATTTGGTGAATATTAGCGACTTTTAGCAAATTGATAGTGAGTGAAAGTTCGCAAATATTACCTACTTAATGTCAATTCCTCGCGAAGATTTTGGAATGTTTTGGGACCTGGAAAAGTTCATGCCTTGACGGTTTTGTATTCAGATCCATTATAAACAAACGCCCAACTTTCCACTGTATTCAGATCTATGTACGTCTCAGAATATCAGTCTTTTGGCTTATAATGATGTTCCTTCCCATGTGCCCGATGTGTGAGAAATTAATAAATGAATTTAAAAAAAAATTAAATATGGACCTCCAGAATATGGAAATAAATTTTTACCAAGAGACTCGATCACACCCCACCCTTTTTTTTATCACATTCATGTTGTTTCCCTCTTTTATTATTTTCGATTTATCTATTCATTTTATTCATTTTGATTCTTACTTTACGACAGGTCATTCACCACGGGTTTCCAGTCGCATATGATTGCACTAGAACAAAAGGGGGGGGGGCGGTAGGCGGAAATGTGTTTAAATGATAAATTTAAAAAAAAGTGTACGTGACAATCTGCCGCCGAGCTGACAAGCAAACAAAAAAGAGGGGAGGGGCTTTACTTCCCGTCCGTGAGCTGACAAGAAAAAAGGCATAAACTTCTCTTTGTACGCCCCTTTCACTTTTTTTCTTTACATTTTCTTTACGGCTGGGCCCATGTCTTCCCCCTCCTAGCTACACACCTGCCCCCTCCCATTTTTACACTAGCCGCCAGCTGCTGCTAATCAATTACATCTTGTTTTCCCTTTTTTTTCCTGTTTTAACCAGACGCAAAATCAACCGCACCTTTCTTTCCGCCCACTTTTTTAATTAGGCGCCAATTGATAACTGGGTATATTCCCTTGGTAACATGTTTTCGCTTTCTTACAAAACAGACCTTTTTTCATCATACGACTTAATATGCATACTAATGTTTAAGTGGTGCTGTCTTTACACTGTATTCAGATCTATGTACGTCTCAGAACATCAGTCTTTTGGCTTATAATGATGTTCCTTCCCATGTGCACGATGCGTGGGAAATAAATAAATGAATATTAAAAAAAAGTTCAATATGGACTTCCAAAATATGGAAATTAATTTTTACCAAGAGACTCGATCACCCCCCCCCCCATTCATGTTGTTTCGCTCCTTTATTATGTTCGATTTTTTTTTATACATTTCATTTTTTTGTAGACGACAAGTCAATCACACCTTCTTTTGTTTTCTCCTGGTTTCCAGGCGCGTATAGCCATGATTGCTTACACTCTAAAAACAAACTAATCAAATTTGATTAGGAAAACAATACAAACGGGGACACCTGGAAATCTAATCAAAATGATTAGAAAAATCTAATCATTTTTTTTAATGTGGAAATCTTATTATAATTACGAATAGGAAATCTAATCAAGATGATTAGATTCAATTAAAAAAATTAATACAAGTCACATATGATTATAAATCCATTTCAGAATGATTAGTTTCTATTCATAATAATATCATAAGACGATCTAATAAAAAAAAATGATTAGGTTGTTTTAGAGTGAATAAACGGAAGGAATGCGTTTAAAAGAAAAACAAATCTCTTTCAACAGGCGCAGAAAAATCTGATGAACAGAACAAAACAAGTTTGAGAAAAATCGGACAACTAACAATAAAGTTATGAATGTTTGAATATTTAGACAAGTTGGCAACTGATGACGTCACAGGTTCACAACTAGCTATGTTATAAAATATTACTTTTTCTTTAAAAAATCTGCAAAATTACGAGTATTGGATATCTCCATAATATATATGTAGATCCCCTATTTGCATGTTTACATTCATACAAACTTTGTATCCTTCTGTACAAACGATGAATTTTGCACCATAAATGAAAACAAAATTCTGATAGGTAGTGCATCCATGGTGTTATCAAATTGGCAACACGTCTGAAAATGTTCACTAAATATTTTGCTCATTTTCTTCAAACATTTATTTGTTCTGCTCGTCAATTTTTCTTCTTCTATCGAAAAAATGTTATTTTCGGGTAAACTCCGCTTGTTAAAAAAAAATCTGAAGCACAAAAAAAAAAAAAAATGAAAAAATGGGAGGTTTCACTTCCCGCCAGTGGGCTGACAAGCAAAATAAGAATAAAAACATAAAAGATAAGAAAGGTCGCCTCAATGTCTTTGCTCCCCTTATATCTTCTTTTATTTTCAGCTGCAGCTGAACAATTAAGTCTTGTTTTCCTCTTTTTCTGTTTTAACCAGACGCAAAATCAACCACACCTTTCTTTCCCCCACTTTCTTAATAAGGCGCCAATTGATGTGGTCGTCATGGTAACTAGGTACATTCCCTTGGTAACATGTTTTTGCTTTCTTACAAAATAGACAGAAAAAAAACCTTATTTATCATCCGATTTAATCTGCATAAGAATGTTTAAGTGGTGATGTCTTGTTTGTAACACTAAAAAATAAGTCACGTACATTGTATTACAATTTATTACATTTTATTTTCGAAGATTGCATAATAATTGAACCAAATTTTGTTTCTCTCATATGTATGGAATTAAAAAGAAATAATATCACGGAACACATTCGCATCATATATTTAAATCTATATGAGTTTTATATGCTTATATATTTATTTATATACATAAACTTGAGTTCACGTATTGGCATGGAAAACATTCAAAAGTAAACGATATATATAATTTATTTGTAGCCAATTTATTCTTTGAAAAACAAGTTCCAGAATTTTCGAAGGCGTCTGGTTGTTTTTCCTCTTCTTGTCTTTTATCTACTGATAAATATATATGTTATTTATTAAATTTTATTATCATTTTTTTTATTTCACTTATTTCATTTACTTCTTTAGAGGGGGGGGGGGGGGGGAGACCAGAAGCCAGCTCAAGCATCTCTTGTATACACACCCCCTCATCCATTCTTACAAGCCGATGCACCGGTTGATCTTATATAAGTTAAGGGTAGACGCCCGAACCCCGTTTGAAATAAGCCCATTTATTCGTTGAACTTTTTTCCCTTTAAGTTTTATGCAACAGGACTCAGAACTAGGCCAATGATGTCGTCAGCAGAAATTTCGGGTTTTTTCCCGCCATTTTGTGGTTTTCAATTAAAGGTGTACGTCACGTAATGTGGTCATGTTCATCAATATATCTTTCCGCGAAAAGAGGGTAATATGTTTACATTCCAACATTCTTCCATAAAAATAGACAAGAAGACCTTTTCTTTTATCAACCCTCTTCATTCAATATGCTTCCTCACATTTTAGCGGTTTGAAGGTGTGTTTTGTTTGCGTCATTTACAAACAAGTCACGAATTAGCGCTTAATCCAAACCAAATATCTGCGCCACCTCTTTCAAAGTATGATACGCAAAGTAATAAATTATTTGATTCTTTATCAAATCATCATGAAAAAATAGGTCACTGTCCTCTGAGAGAAAGTTACATCAGGGGCCTGTAACATAAAAGATGCAATTAATCTTACGATAAATATCTATCGTAAGTCTATGGTAAAACATGTACCATAGAGATACGATTAATTGCAAAATTTATCGTATCTCTTTTATGTTACAGGCCCCGGACATTACGACCTGCTTATGATCCGAATTGGGAAAAGTAAATAGCGTTCGATGCCGTCATTTTGCCAAATAAAATCTACTTGATTCTTGTTTCGAAAGTTTATAAAAATACTAAACATATATATGGTTTCAGTATGTTACCAGATATTAAGGACAAATCAGCTTCAAATCGTAAACAATCATTAAAAAAATCTTTGGTTGCTCCGACTAAGGCCTCATGACTCAGAGCCAATTATTCTGAGTATGAAGAATCTCAAACGAAGATTGTCTATGTGTTTAATAAAATGCTTCTGATATAACTTATCTAACTTTATTCTGAAATCGTAGAGTAAAAGCCGGTCTTAAAGTGTTCGGTGGCCACTTTCTGAATTTTATAATTAATAATCTGAGAGTGAATAACCTCAATCGAAGATTTTCTATTGGGTTTAATAAATGCTTCTGATATATATTATCTAACTTTATTCTTCTGAAATCGTAGAGTATAAGCCGGTCTTAAGAGGTAAGTATTATGAAAATACAAGTTGATCTGTATTGATGTATTATACCATTATCAATACCCTTTTCAGTGAAAGAGAGTCCAAATGTTTTTCATATATTTAATAATATTTTTTCCTCAATTTTATGTTGGCTTAGTAGGGAACGCCCCAAAAAATTTCTTTCAAATGTCAATCCTGTTGTGACATCACAAGAGTCAAGTTTGTTCACCTTGCTGCATCATGTTTCAGAGCTGGTTCTGTAAATAACAAAAGAAAATATGTGGATCAGTGAAAGGGAATTGGAATGGGAGTAATTTGTATTTTGTCTACTTAAACCGACCAGCTTTCGAGGATGGCGCTTCCGATATTTATCTACTTTGTGAGCTGCAGTAAAAGTATTACCATAATTCAGTTTTTCAATGGCAAATTCGAGCATGTTCATAGTTTGTTTGATTAAAATCGATCAATAAATGTCTTAATTATTGCAAAATAAAAAATGATGCTGCGGGCATCTCCCTCCCTATAGCACAACAGGCTTCACGTACAAAATGAATGCGAACTCACACACCACAGACAATACCACCGATCGCTCCGCCCATTCCGGGCCGACGCTCCCCCATGCGAAAGCATAGCACACCGTAGGAATCATGTAGTCAAGCTGAGGACTGAGTGTTCTGATAGCACCCACCTCTGCATATTCACTTATACTGAACACACAGGGACTGCATAGCACTCAACAACAGAGTCCTATAAGGACTCTCCTAATTTTCTCTCCTTATTTCGTACACAGTTATATAATATGTATGTAAAGCAACTTTTGAATACATGAGCTCGTTTCACATCACTTCCTGCATCCCGACCATTTTGACCTCACTCAGGGATTAGGAACCATTTTTTCGTTGTCACATACGTAGAGAATGCGAATGGAAACAATTAATGATTTTCTTGTTGTGAAAACTCGATATCAAGGCGCAGCACAATTAGATATTGATAAGATAAATCGAAATTCGATATGACCATGTTTGAACGCACTAGAACGGATTAATGTTGTATGATTTAGTTGGTAAAGATAGATATGTATATAGATAAAACTAATGGTTTATCAAAATATCAATTATGGCAGCCCAAAGACGGAATTACAATTGATGTACGATTTAAAAAAACTTCACACATTAATACTCAATAAATTGTATAAAAATTAGGAAAAAAAAATCCTATAAAAAAATAGTTCCAGTGATATGCGCGCTGTAATTGTCCAACTCATTCTTAGAATTACGGTTGATTTATTTGCTCATTAGGTTTGCAGCTACCCGCGCTGTATATTATTATTAATATTTTTCGTTCATTCATTCATTATTGCGGAGGCGTTTCAACCTTGTAACTGAGTAGTTCGCAGCAGGATATTGTGAACATGAGCAACATAACAAAACAGTGACTTGTACAAGGTTTGTCCATCCTACCCTCTTAAAATAATTGTGCGAAGAATTACCTAAAGTTACATAACATAAAAGCACCAACTGAGAACATCCCATATTTGATACAATTTGTTTAGAATATCAACTGATATAGTCAACACCTTTGTTAATATATCAATTACAACTTTGTTACACAGATGATTATCCAAATTTTGGACCAACTACAAGTTTCGGTTTGTGGAGTGACATGAACATTTTGATTGCAAAAATTATGAAATTACCACATTTTGGGGCAAGAATGTTTGGCACTTTTACGTTCATGTATTGTTAATCCATGTTTAAGCATTTGGAAAGACTAACCAATTATTTGCAAGTTCTGGATCATTGAATAGTTTTGAAAATCCAAAATAATGAAAGATTAACTGGGCTTTATGAAAGTAAATATCAAATTACGTGATTTATCTTGTTAGGTTTTATATATATATATGATGGAATTAAAACCATTTATAATTACCCTGGCTATAGCCGGGCGTACATCAGCGCACATGGCATTTCAAGGAATAAACATTCTTGCCAGGTAAACCCATTGACTTCACCTGGGTTGAGTGCAGCACAGTGTGAATGAATATCTTGTTGGAGGAAATTAAAAACGCCGTGGATGGGTTTCGAACAGCCAACGCTCTAGTTTGAATGCAAGAATCGGAACCACGACACCATGACGCCTCCATTTGTATCTCAAAGCAATATTTTTAACTCACATTTTGTAAAATCAAAACTGTCAAAGCAATACGTGGAGGCGCCGTAGTGTAGTGGTTCAAATTCTTGCCTTTCAACTAGAGGGTCGTAGGCTCGACTCCCACCTATGGCGTTAATTTCCTTCAGCAAGAAATTTATCCACATTGTGCTGCACTCAACCCAGGTGAAGTGAATGGGTACCTGGTAGGAATATTTATTCCTTGAAACGCCAAGTGCTCTAATGAAGTGGCTGCCGGGCTAAAGCCAGGGTAATAATGTTGCAATTGTAGAGCGCTTAGAGAATTCTTCATAAAGAGTTGATAAGCGCTATATAAAAGCAATTCATCATTATTATTATTATTATTAAAACTTGTCCAACCGATTGGGGACATTTCGTTCATGCTCATTTAAATTTCCTCCGTGGTAAACAAAATACACTCAAGTTTTCTTTTTATTTTTCTAACCCATGGCTTTTTGGCCAGCATGGTGTCCGACTTTCCTAAAACGGGTAAATTTGTTGTGATACAAGGCCCTTATTTGGCCACTTGAGCTGTAGTGGTCAACTTGAATTAAATTAGGAATAAGTGAGTCCTCGAAGAGGCCATGGATGTCGTACATTATGCAAGGCAATGTGTTTGTGATAGAGCCGTAGGGCATATATGAGTCAATGGAGTGCACTAAAACAGCAAAACTGATCGCCTGAATTTACTGATAAATCAACAGTCGCACCAGCGGGTCAAAATACCCCCCCCCCCTCACTCGAGCAATATGTCGCCACCGTTCTGTGTCTAGAGATCGATATAAGTGCCGCATATATTGTTGTTGGCGATGATTTTTGTGTTGTTGTTTTTTTCGATGACTTTGTTTTGTCACCCCACTGTCGGAAATATCAAATTTAAATAAAATGCATTAAGTTCACGAATAAATAGTCACACCAGCAGGTCTAAGTGATTGCCCCCTCCCCCCCCCCCCCCCCCCCCCACACACACACAATGGAGCAATGTAGCATCACCGATCTGTGTGTAGAGATCAATAAGTATCCCTTACTTTTTGCTGTTGGCGATGATTTTTTTTTTGTGTGTGCGCCTCCATAGGTAGCCCCTTGCATCTCGGGCTCTGATTATATTATTTCTTCGTTATCATTTTTTTTGGGGGGGGGCAATGAATTTTTGTTGGTCATCCCTGTGGTGCAAAGATCGAATTCCAATAAAATTCCTTTGTTCCAGCTTGAATTCACCAGCCGCGGGTAAATTGTTTCCTCTTTTTTTGCTTCAAGTTACTGCCCCGCCCCCTGTTAGACAATTGTGGAACCGCCCCTGCCGTCGTAGTCAGAAAATTGATCATTTCGGCACATAGTTTGAGAGTGTTGGATGACGTCAATCAAAGCTGACGTTTGGAAAGCAAGGCGCATTTCAAATCAATCAAAAATACCATTTGATACTCCATGCGATAATCTATGCGATGATGAATGTTAAATCGTATAAATATTCCAATATATTCTTGGGAGATATCGCTCGGCAAACATCCCAGGCAAATATGATATAACACAGATAGCACAGAACGCACCTCACATGCTCGACATAGTTTCATCAAGAAAGATGTGCGGTTTATCTTCTAAAAAGCAAGACGATCTACTTTAAATAATAGGTTAATGGAATTTTAGTTCAAGCTCTTGTGAAATTTCATACAGACCAAAAGCATTTATATAATTTGAGAAGTGTTAATGATAATAATGTGTATATTATGTGCATGTTAAAAGGGGAAGCAGGGAGAGACCGAGGGAGAGACTAGAGAGATAGATACATGTATATATGTAGAGACAAATCAAAAAAAAAAGATAGAGAGAGACAGAAGGAAGGTTAAATAGAGATATAGAGAAAGATAGATTGGTAGAGAGAGAGGGAGAGAGAGAGAGAGAGAGAGGGGGGGGGGGGTTGATTGTGAGGTCCAAGGGAGGGTGTTCGGATGTTAGAAGGATATGGGGAGGGCAGGTGTCGGTGTCTTCTTTTGAAGAACATGTCGTGTCTACGTCTCTCAATGAACGCAGCCCTTTGGTAAAATTTTTGTTTTTATTACCATTTTGTTCTTTATTTGATAACCCCGTCTTTGAATCCATTAAAAAGAATACTTTAATTCCGTCTTTGAGCACCTAGAATTCCCTATAAAAAGAACTTTTAGGGTCCGAAATTGCCTGTTTTAAGTGATTTATAACATTTTGGGAAGCCTTTTAGAGGTTTCAAATATAGGATAAGTATTGATCCCATTTCAGAGTATTTTTCTTAGCGTTTGCCTTATCCATTTGCCGCCAGAAGAACAACACATGCTCCGGGCGCATTTTCTGACCTGATACGGTCTGCTTGTTATGAAAATCAGCAGTTGCTCGGTAAAAGTCAAATTTTATATAAATAACAAGCATATTTCGGATCAGGGGCTAGGGGAGTGTGTGTGTGGGGGGGGGGGGCGAGCAATCGCCTTTTGATCTGTCGCTAGAGGCAGTCAAATACAGTCAAACCTGTCTATAAAGACCACCCAAGGGAGACAGAAGACACGGTCTTTAAGAGCAGGTGGTCTCTAGAGACAGGTTCATTAACACATACATTGCTTCCAAGGGAGACCAGAAAGGTGGTCTTTATGGACAGGTGGTCTTTATATACAGGTGGTCGCTAGAGCAAGGATGTCTGTATCATCACAAGGGCTTGTCTAACGTGGGCTTAATTTTCACTCATAAAGTAATTTGGAAACTTTTGTTACCCAATATAACACAAAACTATCGATAAACCTATTCAAACAACGCAACTGTTATATTTTACCATTTTCTGTTTCAATTTCCTCTGTTGGCTAATTATATACACCGAATCCTGCAATTTTTAATGCCCCGATCACATAGGGCCCCGGAAGCAACACGATTCAACCCGATTCGTTGTTCTGAGGTAGTTAACTGTAAATTAACAAAGAGTCGGAGTGAATCGTGTTGCCTCCGGGGTCCTATGTGACCGGGGCTTTAACCAAGTATGTGTGAGTAGCATGTTACTCAATAATTCAAGTGTGTATAGGATGTGGTTGAAGTGTACTGAGGAAATGATTGCTCATTATCAATCAATTGGACATCGTCTTCAGTCCAACCCCTGTTCAGACACTACGCAAGTAATGTTCACACTTTCAAAATCAAGTACAAATCAACGGCAACTCTGCAAATTGTAACGCGCATTTTCATTTGCGCACTGTATGCGCATTTAACAGGACGGGCATGAACAAATATTTTTTAATTGGCCCGTTCCGATCAACTGCAACTTGCGATGGATTGCAACTTTTAAACAACATCCCCGTTGCGTTGAATGACTCGCTTTCGAGCTGAACGTAGAAGTTTCGATAGTTTTTGTTGTAGTTTCTGAAACCCTAAATTTACGGCTCGAAGTGTAAACCTTAAACCCCGGTCACATAGGGCCCCGGAAACAAAACGATTCAACACGAATCTTTGTGCGGAGGCAGTTAACTGTGAATTATCAAAGAGTCACGTTGAATCGTGTTGCTTCCGGGGTCCTATGTGACCGGGGTATTACCTACATCGAATCTCGGTGAATGAACGACATTTAAAAAATCGTTTAATTGACTGACAGTCACTGACCGTTTAAGGCCCACTCACACCTTGTCGTTTTCAGCATGCGTCGCCCCAGCATTTTTGTCAATCGAAATGCTTCTGGACGCACAAAGACGCAGATCATTCAGTAATGACGTTCGGCGTACTCTCCTTGAGCGCAAGCCGAAAATCAGTACACCGTCTGATCCGCGTATGCTATACCTGCGTTCGGGTGTTTTATTTTTGTTTAAATAATTTTGTGGGGGCCGACGGAGGCTAAAGACGCAAAGGTGTTAGATAGCCTTTGTATTTGGTTTTCGACAGAGCTGAGGAAAACTTTTGCAGGGGCCAATCGCACGAAATGGTCTTGGCTAAATTCTTCTCGCGAAGACGATTTATCCCTTGTGTCACCCTCAGAACATAGTATTGTTAACATTTATGTCTAAGTTAAGAGGGTGGCACAAGAAGTGAAGACAGTTTCTTGTAACTGGTGTCTGGTTCGAAGTATCCCGCTGCCTATACCATTATATATAGGTAGATTTTATTGAATATAAAATATAATCGCAGCCACAAAGCTTAATTTTGTTGTAACTTACAATATAAAACCATGCCAATGCAACTTCCATATCTAGTTGAAAAAAGGAGCAAAAGTACATGAATAATTATGAATAACAATAAAAGCGATATTATGAAGAAAAAAAGCGAGCAATGATAGCAGATTCTTAATAGCATTAGTCATCGAAACTATGGTTGTCATGGTTATAAATTATAATCAAAGAAAATTACATTATCAAGTATTGACGTCGATTGAATTGAAAACTGATTAGAAATTCCAATTACAGTTTCAAAATAACATTTATTTATTTCCTTCAACAGCAATAAGAAACGTTCGATGTACAAACTAGTAATTCACAATCTTAAAGCAAATGATAGCATAATTGTTCCATGAATTGATTACAGAATAACTAAATATAAATAAATTAAAGGAAAGTGCGCATATTCAGAAGCAGAGCTTGTGTTGGATGCGCCTATGACTATAAAGGGATGCGCCCTGAATAATATAATAGTATTAGACACAATGATAAAATATCATCGTATAGTTATACCATATACCCGTATATAGTTCTGGAATAAAACTTTAGCTTCTGAACACGCGGGGAATCTACTTATAAAATAGTACTTAACCATGTTAACACTAGATTGACAGCGAAGAGTAAATATAATTCTAAAATTAGACTCGCAGCGCCATTGTTGCTTTTTTCACGACCTTTTATCTTATGGAATTATTTTCCGCTCTCTCGAGAAAAGCCACACTATAATGCTCAACGCGACCTTTTGCTCTCAAAAATCCTGTCATAATTTAAAAAAGGAGAAATGAGTAACCTGTAAAATTTGCTATTTCTGTACAAACAAAAGAAATAAAATGCGCTAACCGCCTTGTAAAAATGTGCTATTTCTATACAAACAAACAAACAAAATAGGTTAACGGCTTTTATTTTCTTCAATATTCTCTCATTACTGCAAATGAATTATGGGGAATCGCAAAACGCAGAGATGTCAACAAACCAGCTGGTATGCATGTTCTCAAAATTAAAGTGTGAACAGCACAACAATGAATAGAAGTGGCAGCAAACCTGGAAACAATTACGCTTAGTCATTCATTAGTAGTAACAGTCTTTAATTTAAAGATATTGCACCTCATACCTATTAAGGAACAGTTGTCATATTTGAGAATGTATTCATGGTCTTGATGGGCTGAAAATGGAGGGACTATCGAATATTACATTCCTGCTCTCACTGCCAATTCATAAATCATTTAAGAAAAAAAAATGGTCGAACGCCAATTCAATGCTCCTTTGTACTCTTATTCTAATCAGAACCGGCTTGTTATTGTTGTGTCCGCACAATTCAATGCACGGCGTACGACACTAATGACCAAGGCCGGCTTTATCATGCGGAAAAAACTTTATATCGTGTTAGTATAAACGAGTAAATGTATTGAATTATTCATAATCATTATCACTACAATCATTTCAAAGCAATGACTATCATTTTTAAACATAAGACGGAAATCATACAATAACTGAACGAGCGAGGGTTCTGCAGCCTCCAAGCGCCCCCACCCCCCACACACACACTCCCGCGCTTTTGCACTCTCCATTTCCCTAACTAATTCATTTGTTGCTCATGCCTTTACAGATTGATATATTTAACATATGAGGCTAATGACCAACTAAATTAAAGAGAAATTCCCCCCTTGTATAGGTGCTAGATGCACTATGTATTCTTCAGTGACCAATTGCACGTAATGGTCTTACATTATCCTCTTCTTGCTAAGAAGACTTAACTTCTTGTTCCACTCGTACAACATAGACCTACCGACGTTTGCGTCTAGGCTAACATGGTGGCACACGAAGATGAGACATTTTAGCAAGAAGTGGAGAGCTAAGACCATTTCGTGTAATTGGCCCCAGGTTACCAAATTTGTGTCAGTGGAAACTCTTATGAATTAAAGTACGGATCCTTAGATGAGTCAATGATTAACCCATGCCTCTTATTTCCTTCTCATCATTACAGAGCATGCCTTGACGGTTCATAACTGCAATAAACCGGGTTCATCAAACGGCCACGAGCATTACGATCGGAAACAACCAACCAGTTAATCAACTTAAGGAATTGCTTTGCTTGCCGATGTAAACTGGTGTGTGGAGGCATTTAGAGGAACTTTTATGATGCTATTGGAGTATCGAGTCAAAGGAAAATTGATCAGGTCATATTTTGTCGGATGTATTGTCCTAGGATTTGTAATTACCCATAACATCTCGACGGATCAGGTGCTAGCTAATAATTGAGAATTCGAAAAGTTTGAAGCGGTGGATATTTTTAAACGTATGGAATAAAGTTAAATCAACAACCACGTCTACCCTTTGGGCATTGAGAGAACATGCTTCATCACATGAATATCTAATTGAGTGTAACAATAATGTTGCCTTCAGACGGAAGATGAATGGACGACAATTCGAGTTGATTTTCAAGTTTCATCAAACAAGAGCCTTCGATTGAATATCTGCTCCAGAGCAGTCGAATCCGTCAGTGAGAACTATTCTCGTCGTTACCATGGTTATCGATTGACGTTCAAATTAATATTCACAGACATTATAAATTGATTCGATGATACAGATGGATAAATCGACGAGTCATAACTAGGGACAGATTCTTTACCGAGCGGATCAAAAGCAGACATGATTTCGCAGATACCCGTGGAGGTATAATCCCATTTTTAATAGTAGGAGAAATATCAATCCATCAGCGAGTTAAAATGTCGTATACCACTCCACAAGGAAAGTTCGAGGAGATACCATCCCATAGTGGAAATTATACGCCTGGACAGACGATGCCGGACGATGGCCTCGGAGGATCAATAGCGGATGATGAACCCACCTTTCGGGTCATCGGCGGGTATCTATTGGTGGTCGTGCTTCTGGGAAGCGCGGGCAACAGCGCCGTCATCATCACCTTCCTCCGCGTCAAGAAACTCCACACGCCGACGAACTTCCTCATCGCGAACCTCTCCGCGAGCGATCTCCTGGTCGCGACGACTGGGACGCCACTCTCCATGGTGAGCAACTTCTACGGCCGATGGCTCTTCGGGTCACACGCATGTGCCTTCTACGGATTCGTGAACTACTACTGCGGGTGTATATCCCTAAACACCCTCGCAGCCATATCCGTCTTCCGTTACCTCATTGTCGTCAGAGGCAACGCCCGGAAGCAACCCGTAACAACCCGGTCCAGTATATACGCAATCGTATGCATACACTTCTATACGCTGATCTTCTCAACGCCACCGCTGTACGGTTGGAACCGCTTCGTTCTCGCTGGTTACCACACCGGGTGCGACATAGACTTTCATACAAAGACACCACTTTATATATCCTACATTTGCTACATGTTCATATTCCTCTTCTTCATACCACTTGGGATCATATCCTGGAGCTACTATAAGATCTACCAAAGAATCAGCAGACATTCGAGCTCCGTGAGAACGAGCCTGTCATGTGTGATCAAAGACACGAGCAGTTCCGATAGACCTTCATCGGTTCAAGCGGTCAAGTTCACACGGTTGCTTCATAAACCCGTAACTCTTCTCGGATTAAAACCAAAGTTCAAGTCGAGTTTCAACCGAAGGAGAACTGCCTCGACAATCCTAATAACTATTGTGGTGTTCCTAGTCGCATGGCTGCCGTATTGTATCGTTTCTCTGTGGATACTCATAGGTGATCCCAGTTCCATTTCCCGTTTGGCAGCAACCATTCCATCCCTCTTTGCTAAGTCGTCGGTGGTGTACAACCCCTTTATCTATGTCCTTCTCAATACCAAGTTCAGGAAAGGGCTGATCCAATCTTTTCAACCAATAAACTGCTTTTCGTCGCACAGACTAAACGATTCCATTTAAATGCTAAAAGTGTGAGTTTTTTTTAATCCCTGAACCATGATTACTCGAACTCAGTTGTAGAAGAAGTGGCCTTGTCTCTGCCCGCCTCGACAATTTTACAAGCGTATTTACCTCCTTTAAAAGTTGTATTTTGTCGATCTGTTTTTGTATTGGCTTCTTATTTGCTTCTTATTTGCTTTATTTTGTATACCGTTACTATTTTTTTTGTAAAATTACAGCAGATATGGTAGAAGCAGAGTTGCCTGAAAAGTTCGGTAAAAATACAGACCGGAAATAATTTTGCTTTGAACAAATGCCCAATAATATGCCCAAAGGCAACTACTATACATTCTTACAGCGGTTAATATATATCGTGTATCACCATAATGATAACTGCCAAGAGATAGGCGGGTTTACCAATAGATTCAAATACATGCACCTTTCTTAACAACGTACGTATAGTTATGTGTAATTCAATGAACGTAATAGTAATTGTTGCTATGTCGGGAAAGCCTCGGGAATTTTTTCGGATCGTCAAGAACAAACATTGAGTATAAAGAACGCATTATAAAATTTGCAAAAAAAATGATAGGCCCGCAGATTCATGGCTATACGTTCTTGCAATCAGATTGTCCTTTTTTAAAGACATTATATTTTTCACTCTACGCCTTGCTTACAAGATATCATGCACAACACAGACAAAGAGTGTGCATAAAGGGGAAGTCGCCGATGGAATAGACCACTTTCGAAATGTAGTCAAATTGCATGCACGCTTCTTTGTCCAATGCACAATGAAAAGCTCATTTGTTCACCTGATAAAAACAAAATGGTGAGAAACGGTTATTGTTGCTAGGTTGAGCAAGCTACAATATTTGCCCAACGTATCAACGTTATTTATATAAATTTCATTTCGACTATTATTTTACAGCTACATAGGTCCTATATTGGAGTAAGCGTAAATATAGTTAAATACATTCCGAAAGCGGTCTATTAACATATCTCAAAAAATGAAGAAAGTGGCAAATTGAGCAAAATATGACAATTTATGAAAATTTATGAAAATTATGAAAATTTATGAAAATTATGAAAATTTATAAATGTTCAAAGTTTCAATGACACCATCTGATCTGGATCAGTAAGTTAAAATTTTTGTCAGAATCTGTGATGTACGTGTATGTGGGCAGTTCATCATTCCTCATTTTCATTTTTTATTGGATTAAATGTATAAACATTTAAAATAAAAGATCAAAATGATTATTTTCAAAATACATCAAGATGCTGCAAAAAAACAACAATTTGTTGAGGTTTTCTTTAAAAAAGAAAAAGGAAATTAGAAAATTAATATGAAAAGGTATAGTTTTCTGAAATGACGCCACATATTAAACCAAAGTTGCTGACCTCATGGATCCCAATCAGCGGCAGGGATCATGATATTATGAGTCTGTAAATATTTATAACGTTTCAACGGATAAATCGATTTTGTTCAAATTTTCTCAATTCCCTGTCCCATATTTTTTCATCCACTGACAACACAATAATTTCAGGGGTGTGTTCCCCTTGAAAACGATCAGGAACACGTTTTTTTTTAGAGTACCCGCAATATCATCCCAATGGATGGGGCAAAGGCACTGTTTAGCTTAAAAGGTAGAAAACTACATTTGCACACATTGCGGTTATGCATACAACTTGTTGTGTACCTCGGATGTGCCAAAATGATAACCTCTATGAAGTATTTTGGTCGAATGTAGTCCAGAATATTTAAAAAAAAAAAAAATCTATTCTATCATAATTCATCTTCACACAAACGGTATCGCGATACTCCAATCACATTACCACACACACACAACCTTGTAACAGCACATACAGTATGCACTTCAATACACTGCCACACCATGCCAAATACACACTGGGAGAGACTCTTGCGCTATTGGTCAACGAGGGGTAAACGGCCGTTTTGTAATTTGAACGAACGATTAGATAATTGGCAGGCTGCAAAAGTCAAGTAATGTTAAAATAACTTTAAAATAACTGTTGAAATACATCTATTATAGCCATCGTTGAGCTTACTTGATTGGCGATAAATTATGGTCATGTATACCCTTTATCATAACTCTAAATTCTTGGAATGTCAGATCTCAGCTCGCAAATGTAGTATTCTATCTTTAAGTTTGATTCATCCAATGAAACCCTTGTTACGGGCCTGAATGTAAATATTGTATGCCATAAAGCAAGTCTCATGGTTGCAAAAAACGTAATTGATAAAGTTCTTATATCACATAAAAACTGATTACCTGTGTCATTTTTTTGTGTGTGCATATGGTTTTCCCCGGGTTGCCACTTCTCATGTAATCTGTAGCCTAGGAGCGTTCAAAATAGTATCTGTCAAGGGAAATTTTCCGAGCCTCCTTTGCGGATCCCACGCAAGACCGAATAGGCCCCACCCACCCCCTATCACCATTTTTTTTCGTTTGCCTATTATAATAGCCCCGCAATGAGCGTCGGGTATTCCCTACAGTTTCCCCCGCCTCATACATGAGCAAATCATTGATACAAATGTACATAATGTATTTGGGCAGTACTTTCATATCTACCGCTGATGACGAAAACATGAACATTCTGATTCATCCGAGAAGGTTAAAAAAATATTTGCATTCCACTCATAATGCTTTCGTAGAGGAACTATGTGCCGTTCAGTCCTAGGTAGTACTTTTTCATATTTGTAGAGGCAGGCATGTCTACAATGTAAAAAGTAATCGGGCAAAATTCAATCCTCCCGACTTTTGTGAAATGAGTCCCAATGAGTCAGGCAAACATTTATGCTCCAGCTCAATATCTTGCACAACTGTTAATGTGGTTGACAATAAACTCAATACTTATAGGCAAAGTTTGCCTAACATTTGATTTCATCTGATTTATTCGTCAGTAGCAATATGCATGTACATGATAGGATAACCCATGAAAGCCGACAAGTCTTATCGTCCAAACTGGTTGAGTTGACTTTTTTTCCCAACGCTTTTTTGCAGTGTATAAATTAGACATGCGACCTTTTCTCTTGTGAGAATTCGGTCACGAGGGCTATTACTACGTAGCTTAAGCAAAGAAGACGGAGGGCCGATCAGGACATTATTTCTCAAGCACGGGAAAATATAGCGGGCCGCTAAGGTTGAGAACGCCCGCTAGATTTTCCCGCGCTTGAGAAATAACGTCCTGATCGACCCTCCGAATTCTTTGCTTAAGCTCCGTATTGAGTGCAGGAAAGGTGTCACCAGCAGTGCTAGTCTAAGAGCCATGTATTACCTGTAGAACAGCTTAATGAAACAGATGATTTTGAGAGTTGCGTTCAAATGCAACTTTTCTTTATGCAATATGGCATTATATTGTTTGGGTTTGCCCTACATATATCGCAGCGATTTATCGCTCAGATGTGAATGAGCCTTATGAAATGAGGATAAATGATTGCCAAACACTTTTTGCAGTGTATAGGCTAGACCTGCGACCTTTTTTCAGGTGCAAATTCAGCCACAGGGGTGATCATCGAGTGCGAGAAAGGGTCATCAGAAGTGTTTATAGCCATGTTTACCATTACGAACAGGTTAATGAGACAGGTGGCGGGTCAATTGGTTTGGTATACAGGAAAAGTTCGACGCTGGTTTTGGTGACACATACATGTAAAAATACATGTGAGCATTTCCCCTAGACAAAATATAGATATGAAAATGATTAAGGTTTCAATATTCCTACGGAAGCTTGTATGTGCAGCGCAAATGCCAGTTATTCAACTCGCCAAGGCAACTTGTACAAACTCGCCTTGCTGCCTTGTTTAATAAGTGCGAGAGGGCAACTCGTACTAAGTCGCATTGGCGCCTTTTTAAAGTTAATAATACGGAAGGCGACTTGTAGAAAACAGCATGATGTGAATATTTTTAGCGTAGCTTACAAATTGATTAAGAAACTGAATGATGTGCTTCAGATATTTGATTGATTTTTTAGCTACAGTGAAGTTATTTACATCGTACTGTATTCAATGTCAAATAAGGGTATGCTTGTTTTTATAGTTTGTTTAAGAACAATGCAGCACTACTTTGTTTAAATCATTTTCATTTACATGTATGCAAAAAGAGTTACTGATTTGGGACCAATTGCACGAAATGATCTTAGCTATCCTCTGATTGCTAAGACGTATTATCCTCTTGTACCTCCCTGTTCGTGTATAAAAGCGTGACACACGAAGTTAACACGTCTTTGCAAGAAAATAATAGCTAAGACCGTTGCATGCAATTTGTCGCAGGTTATTATACCTTTGCACGTTTTTTATGGCAATGTCCAATACATGCAATAACAGACGAATCTGCAACAGTGCTCCTTTTAAACTGTGGTTTCGTGTAAGTGCAATTTAGAAATCTTAAAGTCCTCAAGCTCTAATATGTGACAAAACAACATAACCCACCAAATCCTATATTGAAATCTTTTCACAGGTTCATGTTAAATCTATTTTGTCTAAATTCTTTTAGCTATAGGGATATTTCAAGTAGATATTACGGAACTTTTTAAATCGCAAGAACAATTTTCATAAGTAAAAAAGTCCAACAGGATCCTTTTACTTCTTATCAACAATACACCCCCGCCCCTTAAAGCCCAAATGCAGTTTTGTTAACGATTAAGAATGTGAATTTCACCGCATGTTTAACATGACACATATATCTTACACACATTTCGAGACAATGGCCTATCTTTCTATATATGAACTGATTCTCTTGTTAAATTTGAATTTGACTGTTGAATCATGTTTAGAGCCATCTCTTGGTAATAACGCCCATGCACATACACCAGATACACAATACCCATACATTTTTACACTACATTCATCATAAAACACCCATTCAAAAAGCATACACATTCACACACACACACACACACACACACACACACACACACACACACACACACACACACACAC
>BQKZ01003519.1:0-10841 GCA_036244855.1 Temnopleurus reevesii
AAAAAAAGTCCTTAATGTACACTGTATGTCTGCTCTACAGTCAGAATGTCTAATCTGTAGCCGCTGCTGAAGTCCATACATGTACATTGGACCCCTACCCATGTGTTCACCATTTTGTATACTTTGTCATCCATCTTTAAATTCTCTATCTACTACAGTTGCATAGCTGCCAACATGAGCCAGTAGAAATTGGTAATAATTCTGGAACAAATTAGTAATCTTCACATATTTAATACATTTTTCTTCTTCTTTTTTAGAGTTTTAAGGCACTCTAATACATTGAAGTGCATGGTGCTTATGTTGGAAAAATTAATACCGGATTTAACACAAAACTTGACAAATCTGAGGCCAAAATTAGTAATAATTACTAAAAAATTAGTAATAGTTGGCAGCTATAATGATTACTAAAATTAGTAATAGTTGCCAGGTATGCAGTTGTACTTCATGAAGACCTCTAAACCTTTCACATTCAAAAAGGGAGGAAAGATATACAATGTATGTTAAGTTAAAAAGAGAGTTCAAGAAAATATTTACCATTCATGTAGAATTGTATGGTCAATTATGGTTAATTGCACAAAGGCCTATAAAATCACAAGTTTGGGATCATCAAATCACATTTCCTCCATCAATTCATCAAATAAAGGCTGGGAATTCATCTGAAATAAATTGTCTTATTCTATCCCACCATAGCCTAAGAAATCAATAAATGCATGCATTTCTGCAGGAAGAAGTGGGACACTCTAACCTTTGCTTCAATCAATAGTGTGAAATATCAATTACTCCACAAATATTAGCATTTCAATATCACAAAAAAATATGCATTTGAAAAGAAAATATGCCACACAATGTGAAACCATGAATATTTAACAAGGGAAGGAACAGCTGCTACTCTGAGAATAAAGCATTCCTGATCCGCATAAGAATCAATACACATAAAAATGACGTTAGTACTGTACATACCCACCTACACGCCCTAGATAATTAACAATGTTTGTGGTTCAAGGCTGCCAGATTGACCGGATAGGGCAAAATATTATAATCGACTTAACTATTACAAATTAGCATCTAATAAAGAGGAAAAGTTAATGTGTGTAGGTTTCCAGGCAACAGTGTTTTGGAGAAAACAATACCGGGGCTTACTGTATACTCCTAATTAATAATAATTTCAAAAGGGTTTGTACAAATACTTCGTGACTTCATACTAATTTTTTTGGGAAAATGAGCACGAGAAATATAGGTATTGGTGATGGTGTATGCCAATGGTACATGTAAATATTTTATGTAATTCGCATTACGCACTATACAAACAAACATTGTTGTTGTTATTATTATTATTGTCATTATAATAAATGGTGGTGACTGCAATGTGAACACATATCTGCATAATGATGATAAAATTTGATTGTAAAGATGAAATATATGCTACACTATCAATAAAGGGCCAAATACTAAGTTAGCAAAGGATGTCATGCATGTAAATAAAATCATTAAAAAAACCCCCATCATACACAATTTACAATGTATAATGGTAGAAATCAACAGAAGAGGAACCTTTTTACAGTGAACTTTTTTTGCATCATCCATGCTAGGGGGCGAGGTTAATTGATGGCAATGAGCTGTCATTGGCAGTGTCGAAATCAGAATTCCCCCCAACCTACATGTATTGTAAATTCGCCCTGGAAGGGAGTCATGGCCTATGTACGAATAACTTGAGGGCCTTAATTTCCCATGTAAAGCATTACTTGCTCCCGATGCCAAGTCATCTAATTTCAGGTTTAAATGTATGTGATCATGATCTCTTTAAAACTAACTGTATTTGAAAGTGACATTCATGCAACAAAATTTATCATTCTCCAAAAAGAGTTAAAAATAGATCAGCAGTTACAAAGCATACATATGGCATTGGGCCAGCAAAACGAGCATGGGATCCTCACTTACGTTTGTGAACCAGGGAGGGGAGGGGGTGTACATGTTACACGTGCAGGATAGTTAATGGTGTACATATTCATCAATGAATGACAAACGCCTTAAAATCCCACGCTACATGTAGTTCTAGTTTAATGTGTGCAGGAGAGTTAAAGATTGCTGGAGTTCAATGAGAGTATCTTGCAATATAAAGAACCAACAAATGTATGAACTTTGGGTCATCAACATCTCATGTCATAACAAAGCCATTTCCCAATTTCAAATGCATGCCAGAGCCACATCATTCACCACTGCCAGGTCCCTTTTGGTACAAGGTTGTAACATTGTCTTACAGCTCAGAATATGCAGCTTTTTGTGACAGCCATGTCAACACTCACACTCTGCAGAGCTATCGGTGTACCCCCAAGCATGTTTGCCATGCATCTCCCCATCCGAAATCTGAATTGTAACTACGCCCAATGACCCATAGCACGGAATGACTCAGTTGGAGTGATTTGCATGTATCCTGTTTCCTAGTTAAGTGAGTACAGTGGGTGATCATTGGCGAAAGCAACAAAATTTGATTAAATTCCTTTTTTGCAGTGTTAATTATTAACATCTAGATTAATGAACATACCTGCAGTGCTGTGAGGAGTGCTTGGTAGTGACTGGGAAACAGGTGCACTAGTCTGAGAGTCCGGAGTGGTATCGTGATCACTCCCTCTCTTCGACGGGTCTTCGGATCGATTCATTCAGCTTTAGGACTACAGCAAAATGACTGAAAAGATAAATGCAGGAACTGTAAAGATACATTTTTTCTGATTGATTCATTCAATTTTAGAACTACAGCAAAAAAAATGACAGATAAATGACGGAAATAATTAAATCATTATAGTAACATTGAAACAGTGTAGAATGAATAATAAGTGCTATGAAACTGTTCACACTGAATTTATTTGTATAATTGATGAAGAATCAAATATTTATTGTCCTATAAACCAGATTGGGGGGGGGGGGCCTTCTGGAAATAATAGTGTTTATATTGTTCAGGAAAATGGGGTAAAATCAGAGCCTGACAGCCTGAGTGTACATAGGCCTGTAATTAAAACTTGTGGTATTCTTTTTATCTGGTAAACATAGGTTAAAAGAAAGTTTTGATATGACCTTAATATAGCCCCAATGACAAAGTGTTTTTATCAATTCTAATCAGATCTGATTGAATAAAAAGTTTGAGTTGGCATCGAGCCTTCCAATTCCTCAAGAGGTATATGAAAACAAAATTAAGATAACTATCTACTGTATTAAATAGCAGCAATAGTCTAATTGATGTCCACTATCTAGAAACATGGTCATAAATGGAACAATATCAACAAATTAATGGTATGAGAAAGATAACACAAAGCCAGAAGATCACGCCACACACAGTAAGAGCATACTTAATGGCGAGGGAGTCCAAAGTGTCAAATGATTTATAACAATTATTTGGAAATACCAAAGTTGATATGATGAAATGAAAGTGAGTGTCATGGCCTGGATGGGGATTTTTTTTTAATTTGAACTTTATGATTGCAACATCAGACCAACTGTATCTGTGATGTAGGGCAAAATAATTTGCTATTAAACATGCTTCACAACAGAATATGTCTGCATTACATACAAAATACAGTACTGTATCTGTATTACCTACTTGCAGGGTTGCCGAATGTTAATGAGCATGCATGAGGTAAAAATTTAAATGTGAATAACGCTTGAGGAACAAGACCATTACTTTATTCTCTGGTACATGTACATACATATTCACCTGTGAAAAATTCCTTGAAATCAGACAGTATGAAAATACACCTCATGCATGTTCCAAAACGGTTAGCATCTCTGCAAATGGTGCATCACAACATTGGAAAATTTGTAAAAACTAGTCCATCGTTGTGCGCAATGTTCTGCCGACAGTGTATGCAAGACGAATGATCACTATTCTCAGGGGTCATACTGTAGAGTGTGTCATGAATACAACTGACAGAACATGTATACAGCCGGATTGTAGGCACTAACCAGAGATACCTCGATCAAGCAAAAAGAGGCGACATATACGTGAAACCTGTATAAAGGCCATCTGAGAGAAACAGACCAATTGGACTATGTACAGTAGACCGGTAGTCTAAGTGTACAGTGTATGTCAAAACAAAAACGACATTACTAAATATATTCAAATTTATGCAAGTTTCTTGCCAACGACAGTACAATGTAGTTACGTGTACGTGGTACTGTATTTCTTAAACCGGTTAAAACAATTGAGCTCCAATACATGGGAATCTAGTTTGTTGCTAGGGCAGTACAATGTAGTTACGTGTACGTGGTACTGTATAGTCTCTTAAACCGGTTAGTAACAATTGAGCTCCAATACATGGGAATCTAGTTTGCATACATTGCTTGTTGCTAGGGCAGGCAAGCCACTAGCATGCTTTTGGGACTTCATGAACAACCTTTGTGTAAATGAACACATACAATTTGCATTTTAAGTGTATTAGCAAACAAGCCTAGATACTCAGATGTCCTCTATACACAGGTAGTATCTACATGTAGGCAGGAACATGCACACTGTAGGTCTAATTACCCCCAATGACATATGAACAGTCTAAACCTGATTTTCGGCTTCCTATTTCAATGTATACAGTGCTCGAAGCCAATGGCCTGAAATCGAGACACCTGAAGGTGACTTTCATGCTCTCAATCTATTTATAGAATAGTGTGAAATTCAAGCTAATTTATGGGTAGCAAAACAAAAATATACATGCTTATGATGAATTGTATTTTATTGAAGGTACAATATAGGCAGGTACAAAAAGATTTCTTTTGTTGGACCCTCCCCTCCAAAAAAACCTGAGAAACACATTAAAAAAAGTAAATGTTTCACCTGAATTATATGCAATTCTTTTACATGGAGTGCAGTATTTATGTTTTCAGAGTTTGAATTGTATACTGTACATGTTCACATAGTGCAAGTCAAAATTCTTTAATTACATTTCATCCATACGGTGAGGACAAAGGAGCGGAATCACTCTGTCTTATCTATTATTAGAACTGAGCTTCATAGTGATAGCAGGTAGCCCCAAAATGGGTCGTAATGTACATCAGTATGATAGAAATTTGTGTAGCCTATAGTGAAATATACTTACATGTGTATTTCATATTTTCAATGACTTTGGGGGTATTACTAGAAAGTTGCAATCATTTAAAAAGCAAAATGTCAATGGCCTTTGTTGACAGGTCAATGGCCTTTGTTAATCCCCCACATCCTCCACACTTGACCCCTTTTCACAATATTATGCCTACAGTGTCTTGTGTTATTTTTGTGCTTTTAATTTGTTATCTTATAATGTATTTTTAAAGAGATGTGAATAAATTGAATCTTAAATCAGTAACTTGAAATTCCCATTTATATTCATGCACAGTTTGTGCTTCTCAAAAAGGATGCTCATAAAACAATGATAATTTTTATTGGTAAAGTGTCAATCACCTGCAACTACCAATCAACTGCAACTGTCGAGCAATACCTCCTCAATAGACCATGTACACGCACGTTAATATGTACCTGCATAATGCATGACATAAACTAATTGAATTTGGATTTTAAGTCATTTTCCATGAAAACTGATTCTTTACGCCAAATGAGGAACAAAAAGAAGGCTTTTAAATGAAATGAAGACAAGAAATGGAAGCTGAAATACTCACCACTTCTTCCTCCAGCTCCAAGCGACATTCAAGATGAGGATGATGTACAAAAGGATGGAATGAATTGAGAATGATGGAGATGCACCTTCAAAAAGAAAGAAAAACGGGATGGATTTACTTGCAGCTGTAAAGATGTGGACAGCAATGGTATCAGTGACATTACAAAAAGAAATAGAAAAAAGGGAAAGCAAATGAAACATGCTGGAGCAGCGTTCTCACTTTGGTGAGTTTATATAGCAGGTAGCAGGGATGCCAATCGTTCCAGAACATGCATGAGGTAAAAAATTCAAATGTGAATAATGCAACAGCTGAATTAAAGTGAGAGCAAAAATGACAACCATTCATCCTCTCAGCCATTCACTTGTAATAAAATCCTTGAATTCATATGAAAATTCACCTCTTGAATATTACGAAACAGTTGGCATCTCTGAGGTTGTACGTATTGTATGCGAGCTGCATCAGTTACCTCAAATGTACAGTGGCCATAACTCCCTATTCATGGATATCCAGCCGATTGCTCATGTCACACATAATAACACGAAATAATCCTATGAAACTTGCAGTGAACTCGAAAATGGTCTGAAAATTTTTAAAACAAGTTCAATCTTTTTTTGCAATAATGAACCTATCAAGTTTTGGTCTAGATGTAAACTGTACCGTACAGGAGGTTCAGTTCAAACTAGAAATTCAAAGATTAAATCATTAAAGTATAAAATGCGTGCACTAAAATTACAATATTAACGGAAGTAAAAAGCTCTGTATCACGTTTAAGTAACTAAAATTAACAAAAGCCCTCTTAACACACCAAACAGACTTTCACAATACACAATACACACACACACACACACACTCACTTCCGTGAATTCAATTTGTTCCAAGTCCAGTTGTTTTGGAACACCCTGAACATGCATTCACTTCATATTTTTTACAACAGCATGGCAGCAAGATTCTGTAGTAATCAAAACCAGCAGAAATCAACAGTAGTACTCTTGACACACCCAGTAAACATATGAGGGTAATTCCACATGAAAAAAAATCAAGAAATTGTTGTTTAGAAATGTCTCTTATTTTTCTCAGAGACAGTGCATAGTATATTCTGGATAATTTGTATGGAATATGTTAAGTAAATGTATATCCAGTGTAGCTTGAAAAATCACTTGTAAGAAATATGCCACCTGTAGATATAATTTGTCAAACTTTATGGACTGTTAATTACCAAAACAAGCAAATTCTCTGATGTTATTTTGTTAAATGACATTCTTCATGTACATTACATGCTGTACGTTGGAGCCTTCTTTGTTGATAATGTAAATATTTCTCTCTTCATGAATGCTAGCACTTTTCATAAGTACTAGTTTCAAGAGCTTGACCAGTCTACATGTATGTGTAATGACAGTTAGCTCAAAATGTCACATAATTTTGTTACCACCCATGGAATTGCCTACTATCACAAAAACACTTAAAAACAGACTTTTAGAACTACATCAGGAAATGCATATTCCGCATGTCATGAATTCAATTTTTAGACAATGTATGTTGATTTCCTTTTTCAACTTTTTCCTTGACCACCCTGTCCATGCATTTATTTCATATCATTACCAGCAAGATATTGAAGTAATCAAACCCATCAGACAACAAGATTGGCCATCTCGACACACCCAGCAGACTTTCACACTTTAACACAAAGCTGGAAACAACTGACGATCTTTAGAGCTACATGAGGGAATGCCCATCTTCTGCATACATGTACATACCATATATTTAAATTCTATTTAATAAATAATAATAATAATTATAGTGCACATTTACATAGCGTATTTTCAGTCAGTTTTGACTGCTCAAACTGCTTCCGAAATTATTACCCGCACATTGGATTGCAATTCAAACCTAGCATCAAGACAGCCACATGGGCGCTCACATCATCTGATGTGTTGCTGTCTCCTGACGGTCCCCTATCACACCTGGGTAGAGTGCAGCTTTGTGGATAAATTTCTTGCTGAAGGAAATTACACCATGAATGGGAATCAAACCCCGGCCCTCTGGTTGAAAGGCGAGAGCCAAGTCCACTACACCACAACGCTTCGATTTTATATAATTGATTTCTATACTCACTTTTTATGGAACATCCTGAACATGCATAATGTACATAGTGTATTTCACTCTCTATTACCAGCAAAATTTTGTGAAAATTAAAAGCAGCAAAAATCAACAGTAGCTCTCTCGGCACACCCTAAGGGGACTTTCACACTATCACATAAAAATGGAAACACTTGCAGACATTCAGAGCAACATCAGGAAATGCTTGCATGTATTTTTCACAGGCCTGCCATGAATTCAACTTCTCTGTGTTGTTTTCTTTGTTCACTTTTTTTGGAACACCCTGATTTCACACTCATATCAAGATTTCATATTAGTTAAAAAAAGACACAGCAGAAATCAACAGTGGTCGTATGGACACACCATACAGACTTTCACATTATTACAAAAGTGCGGAAACTCTTACATTCAGTCTACATGTACTTGTAGAGCTGCATTTTGTAAATGCACATCAGGAAATGCCTATTACATCAACTTTCCACCCTTATTCCTTTGTTCATTTTCTCCTTGGACAACTGGTACATCTGTCACTAACAAGATTTTGAAGTTTAAATCAAAACCAGCAGAAATCAACAGTGGTCCTCTTGACACACCCAACAGATTTTCACACTTACACAAAAAGATGACAACATTTGCAGACTTTTGGACCAACATTAGGAAATGCCTGTTACAAACATCATCCCCATATAATTTTTAGCAGGGTTAAATCAATATCCTGACAGCTAAACAAAGGGCTCATTGGGTAAGCACCATGTCTTTGTTTGTCAAATAATTTGCAATATTTGCAGGCATCATCAATAATGACCATCCATGTAAAATGTAAAATGTACAATTTATGTTGCAAAATCATACATGCAAGTATACCCATATGAATGCACTTTTGCAAATATGTTTAATGCATTAAAGGGTACGTATCTGCTCACTGGGTAAGAAAAAGAAATGTATTGCTTACAATCAAGTGTATAAAATTAACCAAAAATAACTTTATCTGACATGATGTGGACTACTATTTAAGGTGTTAAAAGCAAATAAACTTGCTCATTCATGTTAAACTTAGGCTACATGTACTTGTGAGCCTTTTAGAATGTATACCATACACTTTGTGTCCATTCAATCGATTCACTAGGAAACTACATCTTGTCTTTAAATACATCATTTTTCTTATCATGAGATTCAATCAGCTTTATGACTTTATAATTTTTGAAAACTAATTTATACACTTTTCTTTGGGCATTGTCATTGAATAATATTGGGGATTTATTTTACGTATAAACTAGCAAATTGTTATTTTTTTTTGCCTGTGGTATATACCTTTAGCGTGCCCCCGATTGCTTCAGGCCTCTCCCGTGTCAATAACGCGCCAGCATTGTGGTGTATGCTCATTATACTCTGATGAAGGCTGACAGTGGGTGACTTCAAGTACGCTGTTCGGTGTTGGTGTTGGTGTTGAGAGAGCAAAATGGCCCGTAAACCGAGCCCCAACACTGTTGGTCAGTTTACAGGAGCGATACGATCGCTGTATTGATCGCCCACACCAGCCACAACACTGGAGTGACGGCATACGTGCTCGCACAAAGCCTCGCGAAAAGCTCAAAGATAAAACAATTTTCGGTCAGACATTCTCGAATTAATCTTTTTTTAAAAATCATACAACTTGTGTAATCTGTTTTAAAATCCAGAAGGAAAAATGTTGCTTTTCAACATAAAATATATGGTTTTAGTTTTTACATTCAAGTTTCACTGTAAAATTGAATTAACCACCGAAATGTCACGAGTTGTCGTAGCAAAACTGCTAATGTTCTGCGAATCAAAAACAAATGCAGGATTTCAACACCAACACCAACATCAAACTTGAAGTCGCAACATTCCCAATCCCATCTAGGGGTTGGTTTTAAAGAATGGGGAAATTGCACATAAATCATCAACACCTCGGTTCAGCAGACGACATTCCACACCAGCAATCAACACAAACCGGAAATAAGTCAGAATCTTATGAGGTCAACTCCAACACCTACTGGCGACAGACTTTAAGTTTGGTGTTGAGGCTGATGTGAACACCATACTTACATGTAGGTTGAAGTCACCCAGTATACAGAAGTTGAAACGTCCTACGTCTACAATCATTTACAAAAATTACACATCGTGAGACAACTGATTATCTTTCTTCAATTGAACCATATGTTATTGTTAAACACTTAATCCTAACTTTGACACTACTTTGTGTTGTTGAAAAGTTCATACAGAGGGCGTTGACCCCGTTGTTCACTGATACACCTATGTTTTTACAGATCTATTCTACCAAGACTTTGTCTTTGACTTTAGTTTGGCACGTTTGGCAAAGCCAAAGACAAACAAAGTTGCCATTTGCGCGACTTGGAGAATCCCTATGAAAGGATCCTAAGTGAATCGTCATTGAAAAAAAGAGTGGTGCATTTCAATTTGCTACAAGTAAGCATTGCTGAGTTAGGAAGGGGAAGGAAAAGAAGAAAAGCATAAATAACTGTGTGAAAAGTTTGTCTTAAAAAGTCTGATCCGCGGGCACTACCGCCCGGGCATGCACGGGTAGGCCGCAGCTCAGCACACACTGCACTGAGCTGAACCTGTGTGCACCGCAACTCTACGAATTCTTATTCTAGAAAATAAAAACAGGCAACATACCAAGAAAAAAACTCCTCCGGGGTTGGCTAATATCTTCTAATCTTGTCCGATGATGCTCCTCATTAAAGTAACTGGGTCATGTGTGCACATATAATTCATAAAATCACGACTATTCCTAAAATCGCTGACTTAGAATATGGTTAATTTCGTCATTCACAACTACTGCCCACAGAATCGGCGCTTGATATGTTGTTGTCACTTCAGAGGCATTGCATGTTTCGGAGGGTCTAATACATGAGCAAAATTTGGACTGCTGTAGTACATTTGCTTGCCAGATTGTGGATCATGGATTGTGTGTGGCAGTGCAGATTTTTCGTTAGCTCTTTGTCAGGTCCCAGAGTGAGGGATATCAGAAAAAAAAAATCATATTTACAAGTACCAGTATTAATGTTCATTTGTGTGCCCAAAAGATTTTCATCTAGCCCCAGTTGGCTCAAATTCGTGATTTTGTG